>CAJVPQ010002592.1:0-13319 GCA_910591825.1 Funneliformis caledonium
ATCTTTAGGTAAAATATCTGCTTTTACCCAACAATTTTCAATTGTTTTATTTGTAACGTTATCCCATGCTTGTGCAATGTATTTTATACACTTTTTAATATCAATTTCAGAGGGTTCGATACAGTATTCATTAAATTTATCAAAAGCTTTAACCTGATTTTGTCTTCTTATTTTCATATCTAGTTTTTTATGTAATTGTTTCAGATTTAAACCTGCATCCAACTTTTTTAGTTCTAATAGTATTCAACTGGAAGTGTTCTTTTATCAATATTCTTAATAACCCTAGGATTTTCATACTTGTGTATGAATAAAGGCATCAGCTTTTCACTCTCCGTTGCGTTGCATATGAGTAAGGTCATTACATGATCCTTTGATTACTTCTTTCCTGATGTTTGTTCATTAGATATCGTTCAACATGGTTTCATCTTCCAAAATAGTCCTATTTCGTCATAATTGAATATATCTTTGAGACTATATTCTTTTAATATTTGCCAGAGATTCTCTCTCATTATTTCGAGATCTTTGAGTGATGCACTTATGGCTTCTCCATGTATAACGTACTGTTTAAGGTTATATTTTTTTTAAAGTTGTCCACCCAACTACTAGATCCTTTAAACTTATCCTCCTTTAATAAAAAAGCAAAACTCAAGGCTTTTATTAAAAGAATATCATCAGTAATAATAAGACTAGCTTTGAGTGCATTATCTATCCATATTACTAACACTTCTTCAATGAGAGGGAATGGAGTTTTTTTATTACGTTTCAAATTGGCTTGGTATGAATTGGTATCTACAGAAAGCCAACAGTCTTTCTCCTTTAAAATATCACTTACTATGCCTTCACTAACATCATATTCATTAGTCAAGTTTTTTTGTTTTAAAAAAGGTGATGATATTTTTTTTAAACAAAGTTCTTTTTTTTGTATAACTATAAGAGACTTTCGTTTTTTTTTAAAGGTTCATCTTATTTGTTAGTAGGTTGATTAAGTTGTTTCTTTGAGTTTATTTTTGGCATTATTGGCATTATGCAAAGAAAAAAAAATGCGTAAAAAATAAAATATGTAAAAAAAAAAATGAAACACAAGACACAATGCGTAATGTGAATATTTATTCATTTTTTAATTTTATTTAAAAACTAGGTACAAAGAACTACAAAATTTTATATACATAAATCTAGTAAAATTCATTTTAAGCAAAACTTCATTGTATCAAAAAAAAATTCATTATAGAGAAAATTCATTATAAAGAGAGTCATTTTATATATAAATTTTTCTGATTTTAATTGATTAAACATAGTATGAATTTTAATTACTAAATTCGGTATAGTAAGGGTTTTTTTATATTTAAAAACCTGTCTGACACTGAAAATCCGTTGTATTGTAAAATTCGTTATATTAAAATTCGTTGTAAAAAGAGTTGACTGTATTAGTATTCAAAGAGATTATTTATTAAAAATTCCTGTTCTGTTTTGATAAGTTAACCATTTTTCTAAAAATACATTAATATTATAATTTGAATAAATTTTTTTAAATAATTGATAAGCCATTTTTTATATATCTAATATTATACTATATGTTAGATAATTAGGGTCATTTGATAAATGTAAAGCCTATAAACAATAAATATAGAATCATAAATTTTTTGCTATCAATTATTTAGTTTATTATAAAGAAAGGTCTTTATTTCTAATAAAGCTAGTGGAAGATTTTTAAGTATTCTAGCAAGCCAAGCCTAAGAAGTTATTATTTGAGCTAATGTCATATTATCAGATTCAAATAATTTCATCATACAATTATATGGATACATAATTTGATAAAATATTTCAAGTTATGTCTAAAAATCTGAATTTTCAATTATAGTAATAATTGTGAAATTTTTTTTTTCTTTTTCTGACATTAAAAAAGATTTATTTTGAATAGCTATAATCTATTAATTAAATATAAATATAATAAGTTAAATTTTTTTAAATAAATAAATATTTATTATTAAATATCTTTAAATAATCTTTCATGGTTATTACTTACAATGCTGCTATTACAAAAATAGCTCAGTATGTCAAAGTTGGATATTGCATTTTAAATGATAATCTATTAGAAAGTTGACGTAATTTGTAAATTGCTAAATTAGCAGTATAAAAATGACTAATAATTATTTAATGTGTCATATAAGGTAAGCATAAAACCCACCCCTAAATTTCAGAATCCTAAATTAAATAAATATAAATTTAGATTTTATTAAATATAATTATAATAAATAAAATAAATAAATATATATCAAATTTATTAATCATCTAGCTTTATAATTTTCACCACTATTTATAACAAATCTAACCTATCTTTTAATTCTGATTTCTATACTAACTTTTTTATAATCCATATAAATATTTTCACCTAAATGTCATTGATTTGATTTGTTTTCTATTTTATATAATTTACTTTGTCATTTCTCATTAACTAATACATAATTCATAATACTATTATGTGTTTGACTAGTCCATTTATCTTCAGAAAGGATTATAAAATGTAAATTTATTATAAAATTCAGAATTTCTATTCTAACATCATTATTCAAATCTTTAATTATATTTGTGTTAAGCAATTTTTGAAATGGTAACCTAAAATATGAATTAAATAAAGCAAATAGTTTTTTAACTTTAGGATTATCAATGAATAAAAAAAGTAAATTTGCTAAAACAACTGTATAATCAATTTGTTTGTAAATTGCTTTTTTTTTATGTATTAAAAATGGTTTATTTGCATAATCATCTATTGATGATTGAGTTAAATTTGTTTTTAATTGTATTTATTGTAATTATATTGATATTATTGTAGGTACATTAATCATTAAAAGGATAGATAATAATGATTGTTATTTGTTTTTTTTTGTTTATTTCTTTATTATTTTTTTTTAATTTCTTGAAAATCTTTTTAAATATTTATTGTCAGCATCTTCACATTTACAAAGATGATTAATCATTTATTCAAGAATATTTTTTTCACAATAATTACAAATAGCCACTTTATGTAAAGCATTTCTTTTAGGTTCTTTTCAAAATAGTCTTAAATTTTATTCAAATGTCAACTTTATTTATTACTCATTTTTTTTAAAAAAAAAAAGTTTTGAAAATGATAATAATAGAAGTAAAAAAATTTAATGGGAATAAAGGCTAGCATTATAAAAAAGAAGACTTTAAATCTTTATATATGAGATTTTTGCAGGTTCAAATTGGAAAAATTGGATAAAATATCATGAGAAAATTATTCTCATTTAGTGCTTATTTAAGTAAAACATTATTATTTGAATGAATAAAAAAAATTTTATTTCGTCTAATAAAACTAATTTAAATAATCAAAACAAAAAATTTTAAAAGTTATTAAATGTTTAAAACTAATATTTTTACATGATTTTAATGTTAAAATATTGTAAAAAAAATTTTTTTTATATCGATATCATTATGAATATTATATAATATAAAATATATATCATTATTGAATACAAAATGCAATTTAATTTAATAGAACGGAAACACAGTACTTCAAAAAAAAATTTAAATTAGTTAAACAACATGGCATTTCAAAAAAAAAATTTAATTTAGTTAAATCTGATAATTTTAAAAAAGGGTTATTATATAAAATTAAGTTAACTTAATATATGTAATTTTAGAAAATCTTTTTTAAGGCCCTTATTAAATCACCTTATTAAGTTATAAAACTTAAAAATTAATTTTTAAGTCCTATCTCTAGCAATTAATAACTAAATTTTTGATATATTAAAAAATATTAAAATTAGATTCTAAAGACTTATAAACAGTATATTTTTTGATAATTAAAGCCTATAAAAGTAGCAAGTAGCATATTAAATATTGGATAACTAAAATTGAATCTGAAATCTAGAATTAATACTAAAAATATATAATAGGAATTTGCTTAATACTATATTTGAATTACTTTTGAATATTCTAACCAAATTTTTATTCTAAACCTCTCTTTTTATTTTACTGGTTTTTAAAAATTATATAATTATAAATAGGGAAAAGTTATTTCTCACCTGAGTGATTTCTCACTCATGTCACGTGATTGGTTATATCACGTGATTAGGATCACGTAATTTCAATTTTTAATTTATTTACTAATATATATTAAATGCATAACACAACGCATAACACACGAAATGCTACATTTTAATAGTATAATAAATTTTTTCTCACATTTTTATACTTTAGCATTCTATATTTTTAACGTTTCTCTTTAATGTTTCATATTTTTTTACCTTCCTTTTTCTTTCATTCTACTTTGAATTGACGTTTTCATTTATATTTTTCTCAAGTAATGGAAGTGGATAAAAATTACAATGAAAATGAGTGTATTTTAGTAAATACACACAATAATGTGCTAGGTATTGAACTTCTTGAATACAATGGACAACTTCCTATTATTAATACACCAATTAATTTAGAAGTTGGAGTTAGTTTTCTGTCACCTAAAATAGCTGACCATTATATCGAACAATATGCAATGCAGCAATATTTCATAATTTTTAAAGCAAAATTTGAAGTTCATAGTGATAAAACCTTTCGAAAACGAGTTTTCAAATGTAATGTGGAAGGTTATTGTAAACAAAAACTTTTCGATCTGGCTGTTGGCAGTTCAAAAAAAAAGGGTTCAAAAAAGATTGGTTGCGAGTGGCAAATTAACATGACGAGTCCTAAAAACTTATCTTTAGTAACAATCACATTATTCAAAAATACCTATTGTCATGATATCTTCATAGAAACTCTCAAATTTACTCCTATTTACAGATTATTTACTTCTGAAATTATGGAAGAAATCGAATTTTACATAGTAAATGGTCGCTGCGATGCTAGTACAATCTGGAATCTTTTACAACCAAAATATCCAGAACAGGTCTTCTTAACTCAAGACCTTAGTAATGCGATTCAAAAAATCAAATGAGATCATAATCTTCAATCGGAAGATGCTTCGTCATTATTGGCCAAGTTACTTCAGTTACAATCAGAAAATTCTTCTTGGTTTGTAAAACCTTGGATCGACGATATTTCTAATTAGTTAATCAGATTATTTTGGATGTCCCCTCAACAACGTGAACGTTGGCTTCAATTTAATGATATTATCATTTATGATAATACTGCTAGAACAAATAAATACAATTATCCTCTAAGTTTATTTATATTAATTGATAACTTTAATAAAAGTAGGTTAGCAGCACAAGCATTTCTTGCTGACGAATGACAAGAATCATATATTTGGTTACTACAAGTATGTTTAGAAGTTACAAATATACAACCAAAGATATTTGTTACTGATGTAAACCTGGCAATGCTTGCAGCTTCATCAATAGTATTTAATCAATCTCACCATATGTTATGTCTCTATCATCTTTATCAAAATCTCCCAAAAAACCTTCGCTCGTGTCTTAGTACACAATATCAAAATTTCCTTACCGACTTCAAATATATCTAGAAATCATTAACGGAAGAGGTTTTTAATAGAAGGTCACATGATCTTATTGATAAATATCCGGAAGGGAAAAAGTATATTTCAGATCAATTACTTGATAAAAAACATATGTGGGTGAAGTGTTTTACTTCATGTCGCTTCATAGCAGGCACACAATCAACCCAGTGAGTTGAATCAGAGAATGCACTTATTCAGAAGGCAGTACAATCCTCGTTTTCTCTATTTCAAGTTCAAGAAATTATAGAACAACGTCTTGAAACTGAAAATATTAACAATAAATATTCTATTTGGAAAGCCTCTAATATGGTATATCCGCAGCCATTTATTGTGAGTAATTTTTTCCAAGAAATTGATAATGTGATTAAAAAATATATCACAAAACCGATTCACAATGTACATTACAAGCAAATGTGCGAATCCGTATGTTATAAGGCATTTCAAGTGAATTTAAATAAGATTTTTACTTTTGATGACGATGTTTTTGAGCCATTGGTCATTGAATCTCAAGAGTCTGAAATTCCTACTCCTTTACAAGCAAATGAAGTAGATGATGATCGTGAAATATATTTACGATCATTGATTGAGCGTGTTAATCAAAATAATATATTGAAAATCTGGAAAATAACACGATATAACTATCCCAAATGTTATCAGCATATTGTTTTACTATGAAACGGAGAACACTTATGTACATGTTTTATGATAATTACTCACAGAATTATCTGTCGACATTTTTTTAAAGTATATATAGAATCAAATCGAGCATGCTTCCATATTCTTTTAATTTCTAATCACTGATATCAAGATCAATTTGTTGATTGTTTGGATTTATCTAATGAAGCTTTTGTTAATGCGAATAAAGGTGAATCAAATCAAAGCAATATTCAACATTTTGAATGGCGATATACTTGCAATAATAATTTGCAAGTAAATGAAGATCAAAAAAAAATCCGAAATCAGCTTAAATATGGAACACTTATGGGAGAAGCTAAGAAGACTATCCAATATGCTATTCAAGATGAGGATGATAAATTGTTATATTTCATTAAGAATTATAACATTCAAAAAGAACAAAATTATGAATCAAGCCGTTCTGAATTAAATAATGAGAATCAAACCATTATTACTTCTGAAGGCAATTGGGTTAATGTCCAAGATATTCAAAACCTGATATATCATTAACCAAAGGTCAGATACTATTTAAACGATTGAAAAGTGCTGTTGAAAAACATTCTAAAACATCACAAAAACCATTAGAAGAATTAACTAATAATGAAAATCAGAAATGGTAATACGGAATGTGTGAGGATTACAAGCATTATTATAGTACATGTCACTTAAATACAACACGATAAGCATTACCATTAATGTAATTATTATAATTTGATTGAGCAATTTTAATAGCAATTCTAATAAAATTTTGCAAAGGTGATAGTCTGCAAGAAATAAATGTTAGTGATATTTTTAGAAAAGAACTAGGCATTCATTCATTAGGGATGACAGTTCGATGTTATGTGATCTACAAATTGCATATGATTGTCCGGAGTGAAGCAAAGGACTATATATGTTATGAAAAGTAATCACATATTAAGGTTATGTGACGAAATAGGTTTGTCTGCACACGTGATATACAAAACAAATCTCATAAGATAGGAAAAGTTCTCACAAATTTCTGTTATATAAATTTTGTTCTGGTATCTCATTATATTTATTACACAATGCATACATCAATTATTACTTTTTTTGCATTACATTTATTTAATCTAATTTTAAATCCGCAACTCCAACTTTCGCTTCAGAACTTACAACGGTTTTCATTTTCTAGTTTTATATATAAATATGTGGTCATTTGTCGATCATAAATCTGTGACGCAAACTTGATTATATATAAGTCACCAATTCAATTTATCTAAAAATTCTAATTGGCTGAAAATTTTAAATTTAAATAATTTACTTATCCAATACAATTTGAGTAAACAATCACGTGATTAGGGGTGAGAAATATTAAATCTCACCTTAGGTGATAAATAAATTTATCCTTAATAAATTAGTTTTTAAAATATTATCACATTTTTTTGTATTACTTTAAATCAATTAAAATCAAATGTTATATAATATAATAAAGATCAATATTTAATTTTATTTTCTAATAGAACAAATATTTATTATGCTTATTTAAAATTAAGGTTTAAAATAGAAATAAAAATTTTATTAGCTAAAAGTCTAAAAAAAATATTTATAGCTGAGAATCTAAAAAAATATTTTATCAGATCCTTCTGAAATTTTATAAAATTTATTAATTATATAAATTTTTTATCAAAAAATTATAATATTTATATTTAGTATTTCAATTGAAATTTCTTTTATCATCGATTTTTATATTTTTTTCAGAATCTCTTTTTTCTTAAATTGATAATTTTATTAAAAAATTTATTAAATAAAAATTCATTTTTTTAAAATTTTTTGAAAAAATCTGAAATACAAAATTTTTTATAGAGGATTCTAATCTTTATATTTTTTATATTTGAATTAAAAAATCTGAAGATCTCTGTTCTAAAGAAAATAATGAAAGTTAAATTTTAAAGTTTAATATATAAAGCAATTTAACTCAAACTACTATAAAATAAACTGTAAGCTAAATAAACTAGCTTATATTATAACTTAGCTTGTATTATAGCGTATCTTGTTAATTAGTATTTTCTTCTTTAATGAAAATAAATCTAAAGGCAGTTTTCTTTGAAGAAAACTATTTCAATAACATTTTATATAAAGAAAAATAGTCCTAGTAACATTTTCTAAAGGTTAGAATTGGTTTAATATAATTCGATTTAAATTTGATTTAAATAAGTTGCAATATAAAATCAGATTTGATCTTTTCAGATTCAAAATTGAGTTTAATAAAATCAGTTAATTGTGAAAATTCAAATTTAATGAAACTGAAAATTTATCAGTTAAATATATATCTACTAAATCTATTATTTTCTTATTATTTTGAGAATTGATTTATACTATCGCTATATATTAGCTTTTATTATGCAATCTAAGATTAAAATTTTTTAAAAAAAATTTGAAATTGTATATTTTTGACTCTATACTTCATTATTTATATAGTCTATATATTATTTTACAATTTTTAATAAATTTTTTATTCGTAAATTGATATTATATCTTTTAAAATGGTAGGATATAAAGAAAAGCAGCTTTTATATTTTATTTTAACTTTATATTATAAATACCTGCTAAAATTTTTCCAAAATAATTTCGTTATACCTTTTTCTATGTTTTTAATATAGTTTTAATAGTTTTAGCTTTTGTTGTATCAAAAGGATTTTATTATATCCCTTATTATAATTTTAATATTGTTTCGTCTAAATTTCAACTATTATTAAGGGGTTTCGTCTCTCATAATTACTTAATATAAAAAATATTTATCTATTTTTATAATTTCTGTACTTAGCGAAATATTATTTTCAAATGCAAATAATTATATATAGCAAGATATACTTAATTATGAATCATGTTTTATTTTAATTTTTTATTTATCATTTTAAACATATAATTAACTTAATACTTATTCTTTGAATAAAAATTAATAAAAATAAAAGAAAATGAATATTTTTTATATTATATTATATTATAAAACTTATTATAATTTAGTTTTTCAGATTTATTACAACTGAATGTTTGATTTAATTAGTTTTATTTAAACAGGATACTTTGTATAACAATCAGAAATTTTGGATGCTTTTTTAAGATATGTCAAAAGTATATGATTAGATTAACATTTTACATTAACTAAAGCTCTTGAACGACTTAAGATTTTATTCTCATTTATTTAAATTATTCTTAGAATTTTTCTACCCCATTTTAATCAAGTTTTACATCACATGAAAATATTGACATATATCTAGTTCACTTAGAAATCAATTAAGAGAAGTAATCTCATCAATTTTATGATATATTTACTATTATATAAGATCAATAATTCACCCTATAGTTATTATATAAATATACAATAGTGCTCTGATATCCATTCTACCTAAACTAATTATTATCAATATAAAATTCCTGTTTTAGCATTTATGGATGATACTTTGTGAGTCACTAAGCTCAAATAAGATCTATTGAGCATTATTTTGATTGCTAACAGTTTTTTTATTTTAATGATATTCAAGTAAATTGGTCTAAATCAGAGTTTTTAGTCAATACTCCTCAGTCAAAACTATTTATTATTCAATATAACTAATAAATCTGAAAACTCATACTTTATCATCCTAATGATAATATTAAATATTTAGGTTTAGATATCTTTACAGCCTAATAATATTTTTATCGTAAATTAACTACATTCTGAAATTAAAAATGCAGTCTTAATTATAAAAAGCAAATAGTTAACTGACTTACAAATGATCTATATCTATAAACAATCATCTTCCTAAGGATGGAATATAAGTCACAACTCATATTTCTATCAGCAGCTCAATGCAAAAAATTAACAGCTATATTTATAATTTTCTTAAAAAGAAAATTTAGGCTTTTACAGCTGATACTTACTGAATTATTTAACTCATATTATTTTTATAATATTATACTATTACACCAAAGTTTTCTCTAATATTTCAGTTTATCACTTTTATAAATGACCAATGAATCCAGTTTATTGGGACTATTCTTTTTTATTCAAATTAAGCAATTACAACTCAGAGAATAGTTTAATAAAAGTCCTTTGATCTTTTAGCCTTATGAAATACCACAAAGAAATGATGATTGGCTTCCATCAATTCTTTGTAATCTCAAATCACTCAAAATATCCTTAAATATTTCATTTATTTTTCATCAAGTTATTGAAGGAGGATTACATACTATTTATGATCTGATCCTAACTTAATATAGAATTTTCACTAGAGATTTATGGCAATACTCAATTCTTTTTATTAAATAATTATTTAGCTATCACGGTAAATACATATTCTTTTATAGTAACTTCTATTCTATCACAATACTGAGAAATAAATTTATATGACTCTCAAATAGTTTACAACTATCAAACAATTATTTACATTAAATGTTGACAGAGTTTTGTAACTGTTGAATAATTTTAAATACAACTAATATTATAGTTCAATTACTTGTCCTCTTAAACAAAAGCTTAACACATATAACTATGTAGTTGAATGGAATATAAATATTAAATCCTTTATTATAGGATGTCTTACATATTTTAATAAAGATGTTGTACATATTAAACATTGTTTACTTCTCATAGGCCTCACCATTACACTATTTTTACAGACTGTAATTATCAAGATAATGCGTACAAGATGAAATCTAGTCTTTTCAATTATTTTCTTATGATTCCTAATAGCCTATATATATTTATTCTAATTAAATTTAAGAATAAATATGTAGATATTCTTCATACAATTTTCTCAATAGGAGCTTTACATGAACTCACATTAACCAAATTTTTTTCTGTTTTTAATTCTTCATTTTTAGTTTCTTTACAACTTTTTATCCTTCTACTACCTACTAATCTAGTGGATAAATATATTTCTTCACTACATATATACAATTACTTAATTTTATTCAGCAATTTATTAATTTAACTATTTTAGAATTTTATATAAATAGTTTTCTTCAAAACCTCAGCATTCTTCTATTAAAATGAGTCTGGCATAGTTATAAACTTATCCTGAATTACTACTGTATTCCTTTATTACATCTTTTATTGCTAGTTTTTTATCCTCTTCTTTATCTGAATTTGTAGTAATTTTTACATTAATTACTGCTCCTCTTTACTGTAAAGTGAAAATTTATATCAATTCAGTGATCATCATTTCTCACTTTACAAAATTTAAAAACTTCTTTTACCTCTCTCCTATATTTCACCTATTCCTTAAAATTAACAATTATGTAAACTGGTCTTGCTTATTCAATGTCATATTACAAAATCATCTGGATGTATATTTTATTAAAATCAAAGTATATTTAGATAACATTTATAACAAAGTTAATATTTTTGTCAGAAATTGTAATCAATTTTCTGCTTTACAACTCCTCACATCTAACTCTTGCAAAGGATTTATTATATTCTATAACTTATATATTTTGATTCCCATATGTCAATTCATTAAAAAATTACATAGAGAATCTTTGATTTTGAAATTAAACAATCTGAAAGTTTTCTTAAAGTATTACAAAATAGTTCATCCTCATTGGATTGCTATCTCTTTTTTACTCAAAGACAATATTGCTTTAGAATATATCTCTTATATAACTTCAGTAGTCAGAAAAGTAAAAAACCAATGCATATTAGAAATGCTTCCTAACTTAGAAATTTTAAAAGTAAGATACCTGACGTTTTATCCATCATTTCTTTTATACTCTAGATATAATGCAACATATGAAGACTTCTATCACATCTGAATGTACCCTATTGTAAATTATGAGATAAAAAATATTATACTCTATCATCTAAAATTTCTTACTAATACAACTGATATCAAAATAGAGTAATTGACTTATTGACATCTTTGCATTTATAACTCTACCTCTTTTTTACGCTCATTAAAGGAATTGTTCCTTTACAACTTATTCACTTCATTTATAGCAAACTTAATACTATTCTATTAACTTATGCTACTTGTTTCTCCTTTATGTATCTTATTTATAAACAAACTTAACGAATTTAAACAAATAAATGTATTATATAAAATACTCTAAAAAATCTACAAATATTTCTATTAAAGATAAACAGAATAACTTGTAATATCTGATTATAACCTTTCTTCTTATCTCATTTCTAATACATCTAAAACAAATTCTATTATTACTATGATGTAGCTAGAATCACATTGGTTGAATTTTTAGTGCAGTAATGACTATGCTCTCTTTTTTTAGTTCATTTATTTTCTTAAAAAGTGATATATATAGCTTAAGTTAAATTTGATTTCAAAAAGTACAACGTTGGTCTTCTTTAAGAATTTGTTTTTAGACGAGTTTTTTATTTTTTTTTGTGATTTGTACTTTATTTTTATTTTTAGTTTATCTATAAATATATAAATAGTTTACTTTTATCATAATAAAGATTTAGTGATACTACCACACTTTTAAAAAAAAAATTTATATAAATGTAGATGAAGGATTAGTAATTCTAGTTTAGTCAGTAATAACTGAGCATTTATTGTGAGTTATACTGTAATATCCACAGGTTTAAGTTTCAGCTGAGACATAAAACTAGATGATTTTCTTAAAAATTTCATATATACTAATATATGTTAAAAACTGATCAATAAATCTATTGATCAATGTTAATTATGTTTAAATACTAAATCTTGCAGAATAAGTAAATGTAAATGAAGTCAAGAATTAACAGAAATTTGATCTTTGCTAATTGGTTTGTAATAGATACTGTCTCATGTCTTTAAATTCAGAGGCTTTTACACAAATAAGGAAGTGGTTAACTAGTAATTAGCAAATTAGTATCACATTGAGGTCTTAGTATCTTATATGACTATAGTGATAATAGACTGCATTGCATTGTTATAGTATTATCTAATTGAGCTATCATTAGGGGTAGAAGTCAAGTTTAATTCTCAGTGATTTTAACGATATAAGTATAACAGCTACTTACCTTTTTAAAATTCTATAAGATAAATAATATCTAAACCTTTCTGATTATGTTGAAACCGGTAGAAATTGACAGACCTGTCGAATATGACATATATGCTAAATATGCCAAATCTGCCAAATCTGCTAAATCTTCTAAATAGAACACGAATATCATTTATTATATCTTTATTATATCTGTTGTTTATATCATTTATTATATATTTAACATAAT
>CAJVPQ010002593.1:0-13317 GCA_910591825.1 Funneliformis caledonium
ATTTAATAACAATAATAAACAATCTTAACATTTTGCAAACATAAAACTTATAACTTTATTCTTGTTAACTAAATAAATTCTCTAATAAATAGTGTGTCAAGTTGATTGAAGTAAGTCATAGCTATTGCCTCCCTGACTTCAAATCATAGTTAACTTATTCGACAGAAAGAGTAATGTTAACAAGTGGTGATTCCTACTAGGTTACTATTGACTTTATATATAACGGATCACTAACAGATTTAGCGAGGTATATAAAAGTTTGAGAAAAGAGAATTGAGAAACAGAGATAATTTCATACATAACAAACCGCTGACGAAATAGCGAGGTGTATGAATTTTAAAGCAATTGAGAGAAATACAGTAGAACATATTGTGAGACATTATTCAAATTCCCCTTAATGAAGACTATACTTACAATTGGTGTTACCCACCCCTCTATTTAATACACTTTCAAACAAATTTCAAAATTTTTGGAATTGGTTTCATTACGAATATCAGGCTGAAACTTATACAGCAAGATCAGTTGTTGCTTTCAACCTGTTTGAACAATTAAGTAATACTCCAGTATCAGAACATCGTAATAGCTGGTTAACTAAGATAATTTATCAGTTGCTTTCTAGTCTTCGATATAGGATTATACCTTTTTCATCAGACGTAATATATTTATATGTCCAAAGTGTCTCTTTTGAAATAAACTGCTTTCAACAACCTGTTGATCAATCCATTTCATTAAAAGTATACATAGAAATCCTTAACCAGGATTTAATACAAATTCAAAAAGACCGACAATTACTCTGACAACTAATTGCCTTTCCAGTACCCTCTGCAACTAGTTTATCAACAACCCCAGTTACTATCCCACACCAGAAACAATGGCAGCTACAGGTGAACAAATAAGACAAGCTCTTGAGGGAATCTTTGGTATAGATAGAGCACGATTGAATGTGTTAGGACAGACAGAATAAACTACAGCCAAGGTTAATTACTTCCATGGTATTGAAGCTGAAGATCCTGTGAAATGGCTAGCTGCCTTTGAAAAAGCAGCCACTATCAACCGATGGATCGATGCTACAAGGAAGAAAGCAATAGCTGAAGGATACTTAAAAGGAGCTGCAGCTGACTGGTTTGAAGAAAATACAGTGATCATGGGAGATAATTGGGCTACAACTACAAATGGTAGAAATAATTTTGTAGATTTGTATAATGCCCAGTTTATTAACGAAACTCGGAAGAACCAGTGGTATCAAGAATTAACCTTCCTGCGACAACATTCAGACGAATCAGTAGACTCTTATGCTAATAAATTTCGCAAGCTAGTAAAAAGGGTAGGCTTGACTGATAATGCCCAACAAAAACGAATGTTTCTTATGAGACTAAACCCAGCATATACTCCGATGGTGTATACCCAAAATCCTAACGACTTGGCTGCCACAGTAAATGCCGCCAAAAATATCAAAATCGGTTATAATTTCACTACTGAAAAGACTCCAAGAGATACTAGTGTAATACCCTCTACTTCCACCCTTGCTCTATCGAAGCCCACTCCAATTGTTAATACTGAAATAGATGAACTCACAAAAAAATTGGAACAACTTACCATAAACTATGCCAATTTATCCTCTGCGATATTAGCTCAACCACAAGTCCTGAGGAGAAGAAATGGACCCAATGAGACTACTTATAGGCCTCAGAACATCAGACCAAATACGAATACTTACTGATCTCAAAATACCGGACCTAGTGATTTTACCTGTTACAACTGTAATGCTTCAGGACACATTGTGAGAAATTATACTCAACCGTGATGATATCGTCAAGATAATTGCAGATCCCGATTTAGCAAAACTAGAGAAATGCATTCAGCTGATTAGTATACTAATGAAGAATACGTTAATTATAATTATGAAATGGACGAAAATGAAAAATACGAAGTTTACCTGAATACCCGATCGAGACTGTATCCTGATAATCTAGCGTCAAGAAATTGAAGGATTAAACGCGTGAAGTCTCAACGAGAAGAGAACCTTAGAAGGTTCCCTAAGTCAACTGTTATGCCGAATCTCACTGAAGAATTCACGCAAATAAATCCCACTCCCATGCAAACTGAAGTTTTAAATAATCCTAAAAACATAAAAAGAAGATTAATGCTAGCTCTGATAGAACAATTAATGGAGTTCAACATCACGACTTACCTCCAGAATCTTCCATGTGGGCTATCAGTGGGACAAGCCGCTCATGCCATACCAAATTACCATTCCAGTCTAGCTAGGACTGTAAGGAGATCCAGAGAAAAAGCTTCTGAAGAGTCCAAAGAAGCTAATTTGGCCGAAAGTGATGATGAGCCCACTTCTGCAGCTAAATGTGCTCTAAGAATCGGAAGAAAAGCCCAAACTGCTATAATTGATAGCGGCGCAACCACAAGCATTATTACAAAAGCCCTACTAGATAGGTTAGGCTATGAAATTGATCGAGCCTCAAAAATAATCATAGTTACAGCTAACGGAGCTAGAACTCGCTCCTTAAGGATCATAGACAATGTTCCAGTAGTAATAGGAAGAATCGAAATTCTAACTTCCTTCCAAGTTCTAGAATCAAGAGACAAAATCTTAATTCTAGGTAATGATTAGCTCCGGAATTCAAATGCCAACATGGACTGGGAAAAATCCACCTTGACCATTAGGAAAGATCAGACTATTATTCGAATTCTGATTACCTTCATGAAAATTTCAAAAGTGATAACTCACAATGCATCAGAAGAAATTTCGAAAGACGAATATGAAGAGGAATGTCTCGAAGAAATGCCGATTTATTTCTCTGATTCCTCTGAAGAAGATTCGGCCGATCAAGGTGAGCTAGAATTTAACCCATAGATAAACTTCTACTTTTCAGAAAGTTTCGAAGCTGAAACAGAGGATGATGACGATATCGACTCGATAGATGCCAACAAAAATCTAGCTGTATTTTTAGCTGAAACCGTCCAAGACGAACCTGTACCTATAAATTAAACTGGACCTCTGGATCATCATCAACAAGAACTCTTTCAAGCCCTTCTAAATGACTATCCTGATATTTGTGCTAAAAGCCAGATTAGGATCGGAAGAACGAATTTAATTAGACATCAGATTTTAACTGGTGATGCTGTGCCTATCGCACAAACTCCATATCGAACTAATTCAAAGAACTGGGAATTCCTTAAGAACGAAATAATAAAAATGGAAGAACAGAGATAGTCCAAAATCTTCAAGCCCTTAGGTTTTGCCTGTAGTAATTGTAGATAAGAAAAGTGACGACAAAAGAATTTGCATAGACTATCGTAAATTAAACGCGATTACAAAAGCCGATGCTTATCCTTTATCCTGAATCGATGACTTATTAGAAAGTTTTAAAGCTGCCCAATAGTTTACTATATTGGATTTAGCAAGTGAGTACTGGCAAGTAGCTATGGATGAAGCGGATATAGAGAAAATAGCATTTATAACACCTTTCAGGTTATACAAATTCTTAGTAATGCCTTTCAAACTAAGCTATGCGTCTGGAACCTTCCAAAGATTAATGAATAAAGTCTTACAAGACTTTCTCAGAGATTTCGTTGCTGTATATTTAGACAATGTCATAATCTATTCAAAAGAAACTTTTAAAATGCATATGGACCATATATGCTAAGTATTCCAAGCTATTCAACGTGCAAACTTAAAAATTAAGTTAAAGAAGTGCTATTTTTGTTTACCTAATATCCATTTTTTAGGACATGTAGTAGGACAAAACGGAATTTGCCCAGATCCTGAAAAAATAGTTAAAGTCAAGAATTTTCCAAGACCAACGAATCTTACACAACTCTGTGCTGCTTTAGGATTATTTTCATATTATCGGAAGTTTATTAAGGACTTTTCAAGGATTGCTCGACCTATGCTTACTTTATTAAAGAAAGATGAACCTTTTCTTTAGGGAGATAAACAACAAATAGCATTCGATAGACTAAAAGAGATGTTAATCAAAGCTCTGATTTTAAGTTACCCCGATTTTAATAGACCATTTATCATTTACATAAACGTATCAGGAAAGTTTATTGAAATCTAATTTTTGAGAAATCTTTTATGAGAAAATTATTGAAAATAAATTTAAAATTAACTTTTAATCAACTGATTATGTTATTTAATTTTTCTTAATAAATAAACTACATAAATATTGCAAGTAATTTCTTTTTTATAAAAACTAATATTCATATTTCTTAATTCTTATGCATGTATTTTGCTAAACTTTTAAAATTATGTGACTTATAAAAATTTCCTAAATTTGTATTAAATAAAGAAATATTGATTAAAAATATATTATGCAAATATTATATATTCATCTAAATTTAATAATATTGATTTATTGCGCTAATTTTAAACAAGTTTTTGTTTTATAGATTTCTATGCAATGATCATCATCCAATATAATCCAATAAATTTTTGTTTATTTTTCTACAAAAAATAATTCTCACAATTTTGAGAATTTTTCATAGCTACTTTATTTTATTATAAATATTTTGTCCAAAATTTCTTTTATTTTTCACAAATTTTTACTTTATAACTAAAATTATTGCCAATTTTTAAACTTTTTAGAACTTTTTCAACTTTTATCATAGTTAAATCAAATAAGAAAAAGTCTTTTTTTACTTATCATAGAGCTTTAACTTATCAAAAAAAATATTTAGCAAAAAAGTTTCTTAAAGTGAGATAGGTATACTTAAGAATACGTCTAAATATGATAATTAAGAATATATGAAATGTATCTCTTATAGCTTGTCCTGATAGATTGATATACAGTGGCTAATAAAAGAAATGTAACAACTTATTTTTAGCTTTAAATGCTTATAACTTATTAACTACAAATGCTAAAAACATAATTTTTAATTCAATTTAATTCTTATATTTTGGAAAATATCTTATAAAAATTTATTAGCCAATTAATAATATCAATTTTGTATAATGTAAAGATCTACATTAAAAATAGTACTTAATGACTTTTGAGTTTAGAAAACTTTTTTAAGCAGGCTAGCTATCATAAAGCTGATATTGGATTCTGATTCTCCTCTGCGTGAAGATTCAAATAAGCTAAATTTTGTCTAAATCGAATTATCTGATCAGGAGATATCGCGCAGCAAAGATTAACATTTTACTATATAAAATTGGTTAGACTTATTTTTTTATAATAAAATGCTGATCTTTGCTGCGCAATATCTTTTGATGAAATTTAGCTTATTTGAATCGTTATGCAAAGAAAAATCGGAATCCAGTATCAGTTTTATAATAGCTAGCCGGCTAAAATCGGTAGAAACTAACAGACCTATCGAATATGACATATGGGCTCTTTGTAATAGAAAGGGAGGAAACTACCAAAAAAATTTTTTTTGAATTAATGTTAAATCTGGACTTATTTTATTAAAAAAAATAATATTTAGCTTATAAAGCAAAAAAAAATTTTTTTGGTAGTTTCCTTCCTTTCTATTGCAAAGAGCCCATATGATGATATAGATATAGAAACCATATCGATATTTTATAAAAAATTAATTTTTATTATTTAAAATAAAGGTAATGTTAAATAAATTTTTATCCTTTTTTTTTTTGATAAATTTTTTTTTTTTTTTAAAAAGATAATGTAAAATTAAAATTTAATATATATATATATAATTTCAAGTTTCATAAAAATAGAAAGTTTAATAATTAAAAAATATTTATAATATAAATATCATAAATTATTAATTTAAATTATAAATATAATTGTTATAAATTAAAATCTTGATTTATTATTATATAAAAAAATATGATATAATATTAAATAATACTTAATTAAAATAATGAAAAATTTATAAAAAATAATAAAAATTAGTAAAAAATTTGATTAAATTTAAAAAAAATTTAAAATATTAAAATCTAATAAATTAAATTTTAAAAAAGTTAAGTTATATGTAATAAATTAGTAAAACTTAAAAAGTTGCTTAATTAAATTTATTCAAATTTGACAAAATGTTTAATTTTTAATTTTAGTAATTTTACTGATTTCATTATTTTTATAAGTTTTGATATTTATTATTTATTAAATTTCGCAAATTTTTAATAGGATTTTAATATAATTTTATTAAATTTACCTTTTATTATTTAAATAATTTATTAAACCTTTAGATTTTACTAGTAACACTTAATTAAATTTAAAAAATAAAATTGATTTAACTAATTTAAAATAATAAAAATAATTGTTATAAATATTATTAACTAGTAATATATTTTTATATTTTTTAAATTTTTTGAAATTTTTTATCTACTTTTATTTATTAAATAATGTAAATTTATTTATTAGTTTTTAATATTATACTTCAGTGTAAATTGATAAATTACTAATTAAATTATATTTTGATAGATGTAATTATTTTATTAATAATTTATAATAAATATCAAATTGGTATAATTAATTTTAACATCATCAAAATTAATTAGCGTTATTTTTTTTAAGATGTAGTGATGCAATATTTTATTTTATTTATTTTTATGTGCAGAAGTTTTGCATAATCTTTATTAGAAATAAAGTAAAATTTTACAAAATTACAAATTACAAAAAAGAGAGTACAAAAATTTCTATCTAGTTAATTAAACTAAATCAAATTAACCTTACACTGTTCTAAACTAATCTATCTAAATTAATTTATAATAAGTTCAACCATTCAATACAAAGGGTTTAATTACTACAGATTCAAAATTTTGATTAGTTTGTACTATACCTATAAAAGGAAATAAAATAATGTGAAACTGTAAAAGAGTAAGAGTTTGATGAAAGGAAGCCAGCATTGATAACGTATCTTTTTGATTAATCAGTGATATATTATTATTGCTTTTAAACTGTTTAATAGTTGTGCGTTAATATAATATTTTATTATAAAAAAATAAATACATAAATATCTTAAAATAGGTACAAATATAGAAAAATAAAAAACTGCTACTTAAAATTTATTATTAGTGAAACTAATTTCTATTAGATTAATTAATTATTCTATATAATTCTAATCACAAAGATTTACTGAGTAATCATTATTACCAAACTAAAATTAGTTAGCGTTATAGTATATTCAAGATATTATTATATTAAAATTTATAAGAAAATTTTATTATTTTGAAAATAATAATAAAATATATATTTTAATTGAAAAAATATCATATTTAATATAATATTTATTAAATAATGAAAAATAATATATAATTTAAATAATAAATGATAAATAAATATTATTTATTACTTAAATAATAAATAATCTAAATTATTTAAATAGTTAATAAATACTAAAATTCTAATTTATATTATATATATTTTATTATTATTATTCTATTATTATAGTTATGTAGTAAGTATTTTATATATTTTATATTATATTTTATTACATAATTGATTAATTGTTATATAATATAATTTTAAAAATAATATACTATTCAAAAAGTAATATATTTTTAAACTATATATATAATAAGTTTAATAAATTTATTTTAATTAATTAATTTAAGAATTAATATTGAAAGTTTAATATTTTTTCTTTTTATTAACATTTTAAATTAATTTAACTTTAATCTAAATGTGATATAAAGAATTTAAATAAAATAGATAAAATATTAATATAATATTTTTTTAATTAAGTTATTGAAGTTTAAAATTCAGTAAATCTGATTATTTTATTTATTTATAAATAAATATAATAAACAATTTTGTTATTAAATAAGAAAATAATTGTAATTCAATTGGTATATTTATATTTATAAGAAGTTAATAGTATAAAGTAAATTCAATTTAATTTATTATTCGAATTTAAATTCTAATTTAAATTCTAATTGTATATTTTTTAAAAAATCATTGCCATCTTGCCAATATACAATTTTTGGATTTAATTCTCTTTTAAATGTTGAAGAAGTTAAAAACTTTTCCAAATAAAATCCTTTTCTTATCAAAAGCACATCATTTCTTTAAAATTTTAAAATTTAAATAAACAATAATAAATAAGAGAATTTTCAAATAAAATAAATAAATGAAAAAAAGAACATACTTAGACATCTTAGTAGCGGGACAAAAATCATTATACGAATCACCAACATAAAAAATTTGATCAAATTTTTTAGGATGTAAGGAAAGATAATTAACCAATTCACGACCTTTGCAAAGATTCACTGCACATTCATTCTCACATCCATGAGGATCTTCAAGGGGGATTAACCTTTTTACATGTAATCTACCATTTTCATCCCAACTTGCAGGATTACTTATAATAAGTGATATTAAATCTCTTACACCATATGCCTAAAATAAATATTTAAAATTCAGAAGAATTCGAAGGTTTGTAAAATGAATTCATTAAAACACCCACTTTCAATATTATATCAATGTATTCCGTGTTGGCATCTGAAAGGATTATGATTTCTCCTTTGCTGCGTTTAATAGCTTTCAACGATTCAATCATAGCGGGACTCTAATAACAGATTATATTGTTATCACAGGTTCATTTAAAGACTGTGATTACGAGATACTTACAAATGGAATCTTTGCCAATGCATCTTCTATTTGCTGTCTTGATATACCTTCCTTATGTAATTCTTCCAACAACATGTGCCTATTAAAAAAAACGAACCAAATAAGTTTAAAACAGTTACAGAGAATTTACTAATAATAACACACATTAAATCAGTCCATTGCACTTTTCTTTGTAAATCATCAATTTTCTTCGCAAGTTCTTTTGATAATTGTTCAAACACCCATGGATCCGAATTATTATCTATCATTGACCTTTTAAACAAATTAATTTTACGTACTGTTTTTATAAAATAAATAAATTTTATTTTTATTAAATCCTTAATACCAATCAAAGTCAAAAACAACGAGACGTTCCATTATTCTAAACGAAGAATAAAGGATCTTGAGCTCAGAAAAGGGGACTACTTTCAAATAAAAAAATTTTGAACCCTTTTCTCAGCATACCCCAAAATGGTCCGATCAGAGATTAATTCGTGCCATGTTCTTAATGAACTTACAATTCGCTCATGATGGTTAAAGAATTTGAACTTTCGAATAATGAAAAAGAATTTATATTAAAGGGAATAAAAGAAGGTTTGCGTCTTGATAATCGTGATAAAAACGAATTTAGAGCAATAGGTATTATATTTGGTCCGGAATATGGTCGTTCTGAAGTAATATTAGGAAATACTAGGTAAAGCTTAAATTTAAATGTTCGAGTACATTTGTGGTTATTTCACATGGTTACAAGATATTACAATACGATAGGGTGTTGGCTAAAGTTTCTTGTGAAGTTATACGTCCTTATCCCGATCGTCCTAATGAAGGTATGATAACACTAAGTACGGAATTATCACCAATGGCTTTTCCTAATATAGAACCTGGAAGGTGATTTATCGGTTGTTCATTGCCCGCTGTTGTAACAATTCTCTAAATTTATTTATAATTTCACCTTTTTTTATTTTATTTATAACAAGACCTTCTGAAGAAGAAGTCCTTGTGAGTCGTATACTCGAAAAAGCTATTAAAAGAAGTCGAGCTATTGATACTGAAGGATTATGTATTGTTGCTAATGAAAAAGTATGATGAAAATTTTTACCATTGAAATTTTTATAAACAAAAGAAATTGTTAAATTTAATTTCTAACTTAGGTGTGGTCGATACGCGTTGATATACATTTTCTTGATCATGATGGAAATATAATAGATGCAGCTTGTATAGCTGCAATATCGGCTCTTGCCCATTTCAGAAGACCTGATGTTACTGTTATTGGGGAAGAAGTCACAATAGTATTATCACTTGATTTTTTAAAGTTCTTGTAACCGTTCCGTCTTTAATTAAACTAATATCGACAAAATTTTAAATTTTAGCATCCAATTGAACAAAGAAATCCTGTTCCATTAAGCGTACTTCATATGCCCATTTGCATAACATTTGCTTTCTTTGAGGATGGGTAAGTTTTTTTTTTAAAAGAGTTGATTATCTTTCCTTCAAGTTTTTAATAGGTTTCCTTATTTTCTCCTTTAGAAAATATGTTGTCGTAGATCCTACTTTACAAGAAGAACAAATTCGTCAAGGTGATATGACAATGACATTAAATGTTCATAAAGAACTTTGTACTTTATCAAAAGCTGGTGGTATACCATTAGAAATGGAAACAATTATAGATTGTTCCCGAATTGCCACTAGCAAAGCTACTTGGATAACTGAACAAATTCACTCTGCTTTGGAAGCTGAAGCAAAGAAATTAAAGTTCTAACTTAAATTTAAAGATTTGCCAATGAAATATTGCGGTAGTCAAGCAATCTTTAATGATACATTCAATGATGACATATCATAATATGAAAATTATTGCACAGAAAATAGACAATATTATAAATGTCAAATTCACCCGAAAGGGATGTGTATATATTATTAGTGCAGTAATCATGGTTAATTTTTCCGATACAAGAAATCAAAATTGTTACATTTCCCGACTAAAAGTAAAGAGAAATGCCAAACTTTGATTTTGTAAGTAAACCTGTTTGCCATTACGTTTTAGTAAAAATTTCAAAAAATTCCATATAAAAATTCACCTGTAAGTATGTATTATTTTTGGCATAAGGTTTATTTTTATAAAAAATTCATTATCCAGAGTGAATAATTTCTCTTTTGGTCTTGATTAATCAAGTTCGATGGTAAACTTAAATTTTATGTAACACCTAAAGATGACAAAATTCCGCAATATGAGAATTATATTAAAACTTTTAAGAAATAAAATAAAATAAAAAATAATTTAATTATTAATAATTATCCTACTTTTCTTCTTTTTTTATATAAAAGTATAATCTTATTTATATGTATTTATAATTCTAAAGATATTAAAATTTTAAACATTAATATGTTAAATACAATTTATAATAATAATTTTTTTATCTAAATCAAATTCATTATCATTATTTTTGGTTTATATAACAATTTTTTTTTTATAATATTTAACACTTATTTAATATTATATTTAAAAATTTTTTTATAAACCTAAAAATTAATTAAATTATTTAAGTAAAACTTGAAAAAGTTATATTAAAATACCTATAAAACTTAATAAAACAGTAAAATTATATCATAAACTCACCTACCAAAAGTCACCGGCAATTGTGAAATCAGCATTTTTTTAAAAAAAATTAATAAATTTTAAACTGGATTTACACAAAAACTTTATTTATATTTTTAAAAAAAATTTATACTGCCAGAATCCTAAAGTTATGAACTTTCTGAATCTGGTATTAATACATTGTAGGATTTCCTTTACTCTTAATTACATCTTCAACTCTACTTGACATACTATTTACCAATTTTTCTAAATAATATTCTTCAATTTTCAACCACTCTTCTGTCAAAACTCCCTTTATTTTTTGATCAGAGTTCATACTTATGCATTTTTCTTTCAAGATGATCCTATAAATATTCAATTGGATAAGATTCAGGCTCTGAGTAGATCATAGAATAGAAAATATTAAATTTTTCTCTTTCCATTCAAATACTAAATTTGCTCTATATACAAAAGCATTATCATCTTGAAAAGTAAAGGAAATGTCTTTATCTAAGCTTTTTATAAAAGGTAATAAATGAGTTTCTAATAAATTTTTATATACTTTTCCTGTAATTTTTCCATCTAATACTACTAAAAGACCAAGTATATTTTTAACAAAACAGCCCCAAATCATTACTTCATTATTACCTAACTTTACTATAGGAACCAAGCTGTTCACATCATATTTTTCATAAGGTTTTCTCCAAATCCATTGTTATCCATTATTTTAAATAAAAGAAATTAGGATTCATTACTTTAAATTACATTATTCCATTCTTTATCTTAGAATTTACACTCTTGATATTATTTTAAATGCTTTTTTTATTTTTTTTTAAACAAAGGATTTCTTTTTTCAATCTGAACAAAAATTAATTTTATGTAATACACGCCTAGAAATATTAGCACTAATTTAGGTAAGATCAAATTGATTAAAATGTTCGGTAATTTCTTCAAGAAAAACTTTTCTATTTTTTTTTAACTTGATATATAAAAGTTTAACTTTTACAAGTGGTGATCTTCTTAAACGAGAAGAAACGTCTGTAAGACTTTTTTTACAAATTTTTTAATGACATTCTGACAAATGCTTATTGGTATATTTAAAATTTTAGAAATATCACTAGCTCTATAATTACTTTTATGAAGTTCAACAATCATTTCACATTCAAAAACAGTTAATTTCTTGCATTTTTTTCATTTTTAAAAAAATTAAGCAATAAAATTACAAAAATTTTTTTGTTTTTCTTATAGTGCTAGTTTCTAGCTAAGTCTAAAAAAAAGATTACCAAATTTGATCAGATCTATAATGATAACTTTGGCTCAATAAAAATAACATATGGCAAATTTTAATTTACTGATCTTAACTATTTTAAATATTTAGTAGCAGAGTTTTTTATTATCTATTAGTTATAAAAAGATGAAAATATAGCTTGTTAGATTTATTATAATAAGACACATCTAACAGTGGTATTTTTATTTCTTTAGTGTAAATAAATGAAAAATTATTTACAGTCAACTCTTGATATAGCAAACTCTTGATATAACAAATTTTTTGAATAAATATAATAAAAATACTCTTGTTATAACAAATTGACCAATCAAATCTCTTAAAATCTTCACTATAACCTTATAGTGAAATTGAGATCTAGGACATAGAGTTCGTTATAATAAGTGTTGACTGTACACATCTCATTTAAAGATTTTTGTAAATATATTTTTATTTATTGTTTCTAGAAATATGAATTTATTACCTTTATATATATCTGGTTATGACAAATCTAATAAGCTATATTTTATCCTTTTATAATCACTAGATGATAAGATAATGTGATTTAAATTTTTTAAAAAAGGATCTACCAATAACTTTTGGTAAATGAGTATAATTTGTAAAAAAAATAAATATTATTATATCACAAATCATATGAATTATAAACTCTATATAATTAACCTCTATTTTTTTATAAGTTATATGATTTTTGAATGTCAGATTATTCTAAATCTTATTGCTATAAAAAATAAAAGACAAAATACAATAAGTAAAATTAATTATTAATTAGCTACATAAGAAAAAATACTTATAATATATTTAGTATATATTTAGCTTTTTTTCTAATATAAATATATTTTCTTTTTAGGTCTTATCATATATCCCTTTAAGCGTTTTGCAGGCAAATTTGCCTGCAATTTTATTTAATAATTAAAATTATTTATAATAATTTTAAA
>CAJVPQ010002594.1:0-13317 GCA_910591825.1 Funneliformis caledonium
TGAAAATTTTTTTGCTTTGCTTTTTTAAATTTGTTAATAATGTCTGACAGTAACGATAAGGGTAAAAGTGTAATAAAAAATATTCTAAATAGATTTACCCAAACAAAAAAGAGTAAAGAAGTAACTGAAATCGGTAAGCATGTTTATTTAGCATGTGTTCTATTTTTTTTAAATTTAATAATTAATTTTTTTTTTTAAAAAAAAAAAAATAAAATTTTCATTCCTTTAGAGCCGGTTTCAGATGAATTATATGGTAATAACTTAATAATTCTTTAATAATTAATTTTTTTTTAAAAAAAAAAAAAATAAATTTTCATCATCCATTAGAGCCAGTTTCAGATGAATTATATGGTAATAAACTTTCATATAATTACTATGCCAAATTATAATTCTTTAATAATTAATTTATTTTTTAAAAAAAAAAAAAAAAATTCAATGTTCGGTGTTAAGAATGTAAGTCATGTAATTTTTACCATATTTAAACTTATTTATTTATTTATTTATTTAAATATATCTTATAATCAATAATAAAATAGGGAGTACGTTATTTTTATTCTTTATATTGTAATTAATCTTAACTAATACAATATTAAAAATTTTCAATTTTAGTCAGTAAGTTATTTTATTAATAATTTGTACTTCATGAATTTTTTAAACTCAATTAAACCTTTATTTAAAATATTATAGAACGTAAACCATGTTTCTTAATTAATTAACTATATATTTACTATAATTATTTAATCAATTAATTTTCGTAATGATATTAATATCTTGGTAATATTACAGAAAGTAAGTTATATTAATTAATCAATTATAACTGAAATTTCATACTCAACCAAATTTTTATTTAAAGACAAATATTTTTAATTTAGATCGTAAGCTATTTTATTGATTATTAGTTTTTAATTATACTTGTTACTGTCAGACATTATTAACAAATTTAAAAAAGCAAAGCAAAAAAATTTTCACTGTAATTGTTTATATGTTGATCTTTTTTTTTTGTGATCGATCATTTGTTTAACGCAACCAATTGCAATTGAATAATGCCTTGCCTGTTACATTTATTATTGAATGTGTAAATAAACGGGGAAATAAACAAAATTTACTTTTTGATAGCTTTCAAGATTAAAATCAACAAGATATTTATATCCCTTAAATATATTTTCTTTGAAAAGCTTAAGTAAATCATGCACATTGATCAAATAATGTCATAAAAATATTAAAAATAATTTAAACATTCCTAAGGATTTAAATGAATTTATTAACATTTTGACAACTAATGCTTACGACCATGGTTTTTAAATCCAATTTAGAAATTAATAGAAAATAATTCGAAATAAAGGTTTTAAAGGTTTGAGGGTTTAAAAAAAAGACAAAGATTGTATTTAATCCACGGAGGCACTAGTTGTAAATTTAAATAAAATTTTGCTCTAAATGTTCAACAATAGAATCTACGTTATAACGCTTAACTAAAGTTGTAAAAAATTAACGTTACTTTTATTAATTCAAAGATTATGCAATAGAAATAGTACATAATTTCCAAAATTTTGAAACACAAAATTTTGGAGAAATATCTTAATAACCATACATTTTAAGTTCTCATGAACCGAACTTACTATTATTCTCTCCAAGGTATTTTGGAACTATGAACACCCTTGATCAACGAAGGTGATCATATGAAGAAAGCTGATAAATTATTTTTAAGTGCGGGTATTATTTTGCAAAAATATAAAGTAATTTTTGTGAAAATTAAATTTCTAAATTAGTATATTTAACTAAAAATGTTTAGAACTTGTTATGGTTACTATACCTCCTTGTATATAAAAATGATATATACCTTTTAACTTTTTTTTTGGAAAAAAATAAACATAAACTTTGCTTTATAATACTACAAACCGCCAGAATAAAACTCTTTTTTTTTTTTGTATTTCATGAGATTTTCAGGTGATCGAAATAAATAATTTTTAATAAACGTCCGGAGTCGCTTTATATTTCGGCTTTATTTTACGAAATTCCTTTAGTCGAGAAAATATGTTCTGAAAAGGTTAACATTAAATTGTGCATCGTCAAAATTACGTTACTTCTATTCAATTAAAGGCGTATTCATGCACATTATACTTAATCTAAAATTAGATATCAAAGATAAACGAATCTCATGATTATTCAAATAGCCCAATGTGTCAGACCCTCAAGAATGGATATCTAGGGTTCTGACAAAAAAAACAGTTCTGCCAAATAGTATTTCCCACATAATATTATATTTATAGACGTTATTGGCCTCCGAAGGAACAACAGTAGAATTTTTAAACCTTGATTTCAAACGAAACGGAGGACTTTTCGAGTCTAAGTTAAAATTTAAGGTAAAACGCGAGAAACATCCATTTCTATAAGGGTGGAACTGCAAATGGGAGAAGAATTATAAGGTCATTTTTTTTCACATAACAAAATTAGATATTCTTTTAAACAGCGTTGGCTTTGATAAAAAGAATATGATGTAGAGTAATTTATTACAAATCGTCATTTTTTATTGATTTATAATAGCTTCTTAACCTCTCGCTCTGATGTACTTGTTGGCGGTGCACACGGAGTATGTTCTAAAAAATCCAGAATCTATTAGTGTCCATTGGTACCGGCTGTTTTTCTTTAACCATGGCATATTACATTATTATTTTATTTTAACACAGAAACGGACGATTCCAAAATTATCCAATCCGATAACGCTGTAACCAAAGGTTTAATAATTTTGGTGAGTAGATTCGAAGCATGGGACGCATAATCTCAAAATTCCCAAATATTTCTCCCACAAAATTCTAACGGAAATCTCACACCAAAGATGGTTTGCTAGTAAGCATGAGTACAGTATAAAGTTTCTTTGCCATTCTCTAAAATTCAAAGATATCGCTAAGGCAATCGATGGAAAGTAGAGTTTTATTTGTTTGATAATAACAGAATAAGAAATAGATTTGGTTCGATCAAAAAAATTTTTTTTTTTAATTAATGTGGCTAAGAATGTGGCCGTCTTGAAATAAAAAACAAAAAATGAAATTCTAATATGACTAACATTAAACGATATGTTGCATGATGACTGTTACAAATTAGTGTTTCAGGCGAAACTATTTTTCAACATCCGAAACGTTTCGCCCAGAGAATTTTTCTATGATCCGAAACTATCCGAAACCTCCGAAACCCTAGATTTGGAAAGATTTTTGCAGATCAATTTGGCGAAACTAGTTTCGCCCGAAACACTATTACAAATTACTTTCTGTTATGATCTTGTAATGTTGTAACTGCATTAATAATAAGGCAGAATAATTTTCAACGGCAATCGAGATAGTTGGAATTATAATATTGCCTTTTAAGTGAAAAAGACAATTTAAATACAAAAGTCATATGTTCTAATTCCGTCACTAATGCAAGGATAAGCTATTTACATGAGAGATATTTGTAAACCCAACGACAACATTTTTTTCCGGCTCTTTATGACGTGAGTATTTTTTGTATAGCCTTTATTTATTTAATAATGTATACGAATTCCTATAAGTGTTAGTTGTGAACCAATTTTAAATTATAAACCGAATATTTGTTAACAAACTTTTTTGTTTAAATTCCTAGAACCAAACCATATTTCAATGATTTCTATTTCGTGGTATTAAAATTTATCTTTAATAACAATCAGTTTAAGTATTCATATTTGTGACTTGTAATTCCCTTAAGTCTTGAAATCTATGTTATGGTTTAGGTTAACATATAATGTAGCAAGAAAAACCATTCAATCTCTCGGTTTTTTAATTCTCAAATATAACCATTTATGGATCGGTTGCTTGTAATAATTTTTATGATTCCAAATTAAAAGACTAAAAAAGAATTTACTACTTTAACGACTACAAAATTTAAAAGAACTTTTTACAAAAATAAAAGTGAAATTTTTTCGGTAGTTAGGTTCTTATCACAGTAACCAATTTTTTTGGTTGAAATTTAGGGCCGAGTCTTAGATTTATTTTATTTTTTTTATATGTATGTATACTCGTTTTCGTGATTTATAATTCTTGAACATTTTAATAAAGTTATACCAACTGTTAAATTTTACATTTTTTATAGATGAATAATCAATAAAGATACCAGCTCCAGTTATAACAAATCGCAAACTGAAATTACAATGAAGCTGAAAGCAGACAGTACGTTTAATATTTATTTTGTTAATAAGTTTAGAGATTGTCTAAATTTATATCATTATAACCTTTTAATTTTTTTATTACAGATAGTACGGCCTTTCTATCAGTATTAATAACTAGGACTCTAGTTTTTTATTTTTGTTTTTTATTCTTTTTTTATTCTTTATCTTTTAATCATTTATCGTTCATTTTTAATTAAATAAAATCAATTAACAAGTACTTATGATTAAATGGCATAGGTCCGAAATGTCAGTAATGAGAGATCTATCATCAAAGAGCAGCAGTATATTTTGGAGCCAGAGCGCACATGTTAAAATGAAATATTGTCAAAGATACCTTTGCTAATTCTTGTAAGTAAAGTTTATGATTTTCCAAGATATTTAGCCTAGAATTTCCTTTTCACCTTTTTTTTATTATATATAATTTGCTTTAATTTAGGCAAATCAATAATAATAGATTCAAAAAAAAAATATAAACATATATTTAAGCACTTCACGCTTTAAATTAAATGTTTTTCAATAAAGCAATGAATATATTAAATAATTTTGCAACGTAAATTAAATAAATTAATCGTACATCAAAAGTTAAAAATTCAAAAGCAAAATATATATTATTGTTCAAAAGAGAAAGAATCTAGCGCCGCTTGCTAAGTAAGATGAAAGAACATTAGTAGTGGTTATTTCAAGTAGATTCTTCCCAACTTTCTGTAATTTTTTTTTTAAAATCAATATTACATTTTTGATCTAAAGAGTGGTAACTTTTTTTATAACCCTATCAAAATATCTTGAAATTGATGAAGTAATATCTGGACTGCACTGTATCAAAAGATTTATTAATAAATATGAATAACTTTATATTTTTACGCTCGAAGCTTCAAATGACCTCACTCATTTTAATAATATTGAACCATTTTATTTTGTAACCAACATTATAAAAATTACAAATTACCAAAAACTTTCATTCGGAATTCGAAAATTTTATTCATTTACCATTTGCATCATGAGAGCTGACCGGATAAATTTAGTACCGACCATGACCGAAAAGGATAATATTATGTCGTTGTACAAACATATTCTTGCTAACGAAAAAAAAACCTTGTGTAATTATCTTGATGAGTTGGTTCAATTCTATGAAGAAATGACCTAAGCGTATGAATTTTCTTCTTATTTATTTTTAAGCCTAAATACTTAGTAACATTCTCTGAAATAATTGAAGAATCTGAGCTGTATCAATTATTACATAGAAAATTAGCATAAATCTGATGATCCATTAGTTAAAAAAGAAAAAAAAACGGTAATCATTATCATTTCGAATATTTCGAATTAAAACGTTTTAATTCCCATTGGAATTTACCTAATATTGTTACATTGAATACAATTCCGTCATATATGTATAGCATCAGAAACATCTAGTTTGGACTACTTGTTATGAAAAACCATACATAAACCGTACAATACATACATTGCTAACAGGTATTTTAATACTCCAGGGCGCCAGGCTGTCAAGGTGCTAGTATGACAAAATGTTCAGAACGCCAGGCTGGCCTAATTCTTTTTTATATATACAAGCCGGAAATCCTTAAACAGCTCAACATTCCACGCTCGCCCTTGTTATTTTTTTTTGCATGCATTCACTTCGATATTCTCCGTTTAAACCTTCGCGATATTTTGCTTTCGCCGTTTTAACTTTTTAGATTTCTTATTTGTAACTTCGTTTATTTCTTAATTTACGATTTTTATTAGTATTTTATTATTTAATTTTTATGTAATTATTCGTAATCGCGCAGTTCTAATTAATTGATTAGCATTCACTTAGTTTTAATATTTTGACATAGCGAAAGTGTCGAGCGCCGACGTTGAGGAACACTGATCGAATTGATAATATTAAATAAATTTAACGTCAATATTATTTCATTTTTATTCAATTAATATCTTCTCCTTACAATACAACTTGTTTATAAATACATAAACGAAAGAACTGAATACAACATTAATGTTAATTTAGGATATTTCCTTTTATTAAAAAATTTCATTATTTGTGAACTGAGATTCATTTCAGAATTTTTAAAATGTTACTAGATCCTTTATAACACTATTTGTGTTTACTTATCAAAATTTATTTTCATTTATAATCAGCGCGCAATTAAGAAGATATAAATCAATTTTTAAAAATAAGCATATTTAATATCGTTCTTTCGAAAGACGATCTTGGTCAAAGAAAGCTTATTCAGTTTTTGAATATTATCTGTGAAATATGGTTATAATTTTTTTACTTAAATTGGATATATACAGTAAATACTTCACAATTGTATTTAAAAATAATGAATTCAAAGGTTCTTGAATGCCAATTGCGAAACCACAATTATAATATATGTATTATTCTTTGGAATGATTTTCAAAGAGATAAGATGTCTGTTTACTTCAACTCGAAATTACTCCTAATTTATTATTATAATGGTGAAGGAACAGAACAAAATTTAGAAAGAACTTTTTATTGGTACCAAAAAGTTGCATAAAATAATTATACAAAAGCACAATATAATCTTGCAAATTTGATTATAATGATAAAGGACAGAAAAGAATTTAGAAAAACCTTTTATTGGTTTCAAAAGCTGCTGAAAATGATCAAATAGAGGTACAATTTAATTTTGCATGAATGTAAGATTAAATTGTTTAGTTGACTACTTTCAGCAGCTTTTTGAAACCAATAAAAGGCTTTTTCTAAATTCTTTTCTGTTCTCTCACCCTTAAAATATAAATTACCAAGATTTTTTTTGTACAATTTTATGATTATTAACTGCTGCTTTTTGAAAATAATTAAATTCTTTTTTATAATTTTGTTTAATTCCAATTCCATTGTAATTATTCATACCAACTAATCTTAATACTTCAATATATATTATTCTATAAAACTTAATTTATTCAGCTTTATCTATTTTAATATTTAAATTATAATCTTTTTTTAAAATATCCTTTGAAATAATATCTCCATTTTTTGCTACTTTATTATACCAAATAATGCTTGATTTTGTTTATTTCTATTCCAATTTCAGTAAAAAAAACTATTTTCAAGTTGATATTGTACTTCAGAAATTTTTTATTCTGCTAATATTTTATAATATTTAAATGCTTTATTATTATATTTTTTAACACTTTTTTCTAATCTAAAACAATCTGCTAAATAAATTTTGCAGCAATATTTTTATTATTAGTTACCAATAAACTGCTTTCTTAAAATTTTATTAGATTCTAATACTATATTTATAACAATACCTAAATAATACTATTTTATAATACTTACAGTTTCTATCAATTTCTGATACTAATAAAATGAAGGTTTTTATTACATTCAATTACATATTCATTATAAAAATATTTAGCAAGATAAACTTATGAAATAGAAAAATTTTCTTTCATTACTTATAAAAATAATTTATATGTCTTAATATTATCTTTATTTATACTAATATTGTAATAATAAAATAATCTAAATAAATAAATATATTGTATATTTTACTGCTTTCTTATCCAATCTAAGAAATATTAGTTTAATTTAATCATGATAATTTTTGTTTAATAACTTGTTTAATTTTGATCAAAAGTGATACCTTCATTATATTATTAATAAAAAATTTAATTAATTTATTAACTATTATATAATTTATAAATGTTGAATTAACTGAATCAACAGAGACTCTTAAAGAATTATTATTAACTTAAAAAATTGAACTTGATAAGCAAATTTAAAATCCGTTATATTTATTTAAATAAATTTATTACTTTATAAACTTAAATTACTTAAATTAATATTATTATTACTCTTAATTAATTTCAAATTATTTAAATCATTATTTATCTTTTTACTTAATTTAAGACTAGATCTATTTATTAATGTCAAATTAATTAATAAATTATTTTTAAATCTATTGTTAGACATAAGCATATTTGAATATATAATAAATTATGCTGATTATATTGCTTAATATATATAATACAAATGTCATTTAGCTTATCTATCATAATTTTGAAATAAATAAAATAAACAAAAATATTTTTGAATTTTTGAATAATTGTTTTTATTACTTATTTTTTATATTTTTCTTTTTTTTTTTAATATATATTTTAAATATTATTATTCATTCTAATTACTTGTATTTTTACATTTTATTATAAAATCAATAAATCTTTCATTTGATAAACATTAATTAATTTATTTTAAAATTATTAAATAAACCAGTCAGTATATTTTTTCTAATACTTACTATAAGTATGTAAAATATGGGATGACATAATATTATAATAGACTAGTAGTTTTACTTATTGTATTTTATTAGTTGATTTAATTATAGAGAATCTTGTAATTTTTTTATGATAAAAAAATAAAAATAAATATTAGTAATCAGTAATATAATAAATATTTTATAAATATTAGTAAATAAATAATAAAATAAAATTGTATACTATTTTTTTATTTATAAAATATAAATAAAAGAATAAGTTTTTTTTATTATGAAGAAATTTATTTTTTTATACAAATTATAAATGTTTATTAGAATAGGATTATTAGTAATATAATATAAGTTTAATTATTAATTAAGTTAAGTAAATAAATTGTTAATGAGTAATTTATAAAAATAGGTAAAAATTTATTCTAAATATAATTTCTAATCATTGATATTCTAGTATTATATCAGAATTAGTAATAAAAGCAGATTTATCAAGTTGAGATATATTTATATTATTTCATTAAAGATATCTACTAAAAGCAACATAAATTTGACTAGTTGAAAATATATTTTTATCTAGAGTAAGAGTGATTTTAGGTAAAGTTAGATCTTGAGATTTTTAAACAGTAAGAATGAAATAATTTTGTAAAAAAATTGGATTTAATGACAATTGTTTTCATTGATTTTAAAATAATGAGTTTATTATAAATATTTAAGTCTATTATAGAATCTCAAATAGAAAAGATGACTTATACACATAGTTTTAAAGGATTTATATTAATAATTAAGCCCATTATACCATTGTATATTTCTTAATTAATAAAAGAATTATTAAGAAATATAATGTATATATCAGATTATAATTTAACATAGAATAGTATATTAGTTTTTAGTTTAAACATTTTATTACAAAAAGATCAATCCTAATAAATAAAACTTACAAAATCTGAAGCTTGTGAAAGTAAAAATTTATTATTAGAAGCAGGAAGTGTATTACAGATTATTATATTAATTATTTGTGTATTTTCTCTAAATACAATAATATAGGTAATATTTTAATTACAGATTACGTTAAAAATTCAAAGTAATATCATTATAAGATATCTCAATTTTTAGTAGAAATATTACTAAATTATATTTCTTGTAAAATGTAATAAAATATTTGATCATTATTTTGTCATTGAGATTTTAATAATAATAAAAAAAAATAATGACCAAGTAGCAGCTCAAAATATTTGTTAACCAGAAATATAAAGAAGTTATGCAAGATCATCTACTACTATAACATTTATACTATCAAAGTCTATAATATTATTAAAAAGACTTACAAAAGTAATTTAGCTGAAACTATAAAGATTTCTTCAATAATTATAATATCAATATTTTTTAATTTAGATTTAAATTCATTATTTATATAAGCATATGTATTAAAACCTTTTATAATTCTTAATTCAGAATGTATTGTCTTACTATTTATATTTTGAGCAGCTATTCCTATAGATATTAAAAGTAAATAATTAAAATGTTTTTGCTTAAATAAATTAATAATTATATATATAATATAGGATTTTTTAGTGTTAATAAAACTAGTTATAAAAAAGTATGACCCCTATATACTATCATTTTTTTTACATACATTCTAATAATAGATAAGATACTATATTGATCTTGTGATAATTTTAAAATTGCAATTTCTGAAAATATATAAGGAAGTAATTTTAAATCATTCATTTATAATTGTATTATATATAAAAAATTTGATAAAAATTGCTGATTAAGTAATAATACTAATCTTGTTAACATTTTAAAAAATTGATTATTTAATTAAATTATATGATATTGTTGAGTATTTGTAATTTGATTTTATAATTCAGATATAAAATTAGAAAATAATGATAAATACTTTTTACAATAAGAGTTATTTAATATTATTTTATAATTAGATTCATTTCATACAGGAATTTTAGAGAGTAATTGTTAATAGAAATATGGTTTACTATCTTTGATTTTTAAAAATTAATATCTAATAACTATTTCTTTAGAACGTTTTATAATATAATTACTTAGTTCATCTTAAGATAGATTTTGATTTAGCAGAAATATAATACTTTGCTAACTTATCTAATGTAATTTATATTTATGATTTACTGCTTTGATAATCTTCATTAATACTTTCTAGAAAAGCACTAAATTAAGTATTATTTGTTTCTTTATGTTCTTTATTCAGTTTCCTATAAATTCAAATAATTAAACTAATAATTTAATAAATAAAATAAAATAGAAATATTTAAATTTGTTAAATAGTTCTATTATCTGAAACAATACAAACCTCTACTCAGTAGTTCCATTATTGTTAAAGAAATTATCTGATAGTATAGTTTCTTGATATTACAGAGAGTGATTACAGATACCTGAATGAAAAGTATATTTTATTTATTTGTTTTATTTACATTATTTTCTAATTTGAGCATTTTTTATAATATAAATGCATATCGATCACAACAAATAACAGTTATTTTCTTTTGAACATAATGATTAAAATAAAAGAATTGACGGTTGAACAATATATACGCTATTCATAAAAAAAAATTAAAATAAAAAATAAAAATAAAGAAAATTTAATATTGTAGTCAAGAATTCTGTGATTTAGTCCTTAACATTTACCAGTCCCTTCCTTTGTGATACCACAAAACCGCAGAATATTTAGATGAAATTAACTCGTGTAATTTTTATCTTTGAATTTTGTTAATGTTAATAAATCATTTAAACGATTATAATTATCGGTTACCTCATTTAATACTTCTTCAGAGTGATTGTATCATTATTGAAAGATTTCAAAGCAAAGAAATGATCCGGATTTTTCCAATTAGCTCGCACAACGTTTCCAAATGTATTGGTTTTAAATTATTGAAATCAGAGTACTCATAAAAAAATCGAGGTTATCAGACATTTCTTATTATTTATTTTTATATTGTATCAAATACGAAGTTCAAATTCCGATTGAACACGTGATTCGTGAACCTAATGATGGTTGATGCGATTTCGTTTAATTTTTTCTGTGCTTGCGGATGAGTTTTAGTAACAATATTATTTCGTTTCTATTATAAAGTTTATTTACATTATAATTATAATATAATTATAATTTGTTATCATAATATTCATAAAATATTTTGTTTTATAAAGACATTACTAATTTTCAGGGACGGTTCAAAAGAGCGACTCGGAGTCGGTTCATGAAATCAACATATTTGGAGTTGCCTGAGTTACAAACCATTTTCATCAATTTTAACGGCGGGCTCCGGACCGGTTTTAAAGAGTCGTCTCAAAATCGGATCGTATAAACCGAATTTAAAAAAAAAAATTTTAAATTATATAAATTCAATTTAACGCTCAAAGTTTTAATTTACTTAATTTAATTTAGGAAAGTCGAACGAAGACATCCTTATACCGACTATAGAATTTGGAATCAATTCTAATAAATCGAATCGAATCGAAAACGAATCGAAGATTTTAATCGTATAAAAAATCGAATCTATTTTTGGACATAAAATGATATATATGGTGCTTAGCTCATTGCGTATTATAATTATTAAAAATTGTCTAACTATATGGAGTGAAAGTTACAAAATATAAGAATGTAAAATTTTTTGACATATACTGTATTCATGTCCATAATTAAATAAACAAACCATAAATTGTAGTATTATAAAAATTGATTTCCGAGATAAATTATCATCAAACTAGCGATTTTACCCGGACGATGCCCTCGGAGTTCGCTAACATGATGTGAATAGATGTTGAAAACTTAATTTTTTAAAGTCTTAGCAAATTTATAAAAAAGAAAATTAAAATAATTAATACGAATTGTTAATGCTTTTTTATAAATAATCCAACCCTAACCCTAACCCTAACCATAATCTTAACATTAACTCAAAATTGTTGTTTATAAAAATAAATTCTGACTCTAACTAACCCTAACCTAATTCTAACATTAACTCGTAATTGATTAATTTATATATAAATTATTTAATTTCAATTTTTAATGATAAATTTAATTTAATTTAATTTTTTAAATGAAATTATATCACCTATTTTTTTATTTAATCATTTTATTTTTATTTTTTGGATTTAAGGTCTCGATTAATCGAAAATCGAAAATCGAATCTTCGAGTCGAACTTGAGAAACGATAATTGCGATTAAATCGAATCTCAAATCGACTCCAATCCCTACCTTACTTTCTATTTTCACACTATTTATCAAAAATTAGTTAAAATAAATATTACCTTTTTTTTTAATATTGGATAATAAAATTGAAAACGGGATTCGAACTGTCATTACGCGTTAAAATATGCTAGTCCTTATATGCATAATCTTTGTTCATCAACTTTGAAACTGAGATATTAATATTCCATCAGCTTCCGATAGTTTTTAGATGTCCTTATATCATTCATTAATATATATGAGCCCGTTCAAAAATATTTTATTTTACTTTATTTTATTTTATTTTTTTTTGTGGTTGTAAACGTAATAATTCCAGTCGACATTATGTAAGTTGACCCTTAATAAATAAATTTCAGGTGGTTATATTAAATCAATCGATTTAACTACTAAATATAAGTTTATATTACCCGCTTACTAACTGTTCGCCAGTGATGTTTCATATTGATATTTTACCGGACTCACTATCGGATTTGAATTTTCCGTGAAAATATAAACATGACGCAATTACCGTGATATATCAAACGAAAATCGTACCGCAAAATATTTAATATATTTTATTTAGTAAGTTTGATATAAAAAAAAAAAGCATTTTTTAAAAATATTACATTATTACAAGCATTAATGATTAACGAAATATACATTATTTAAAATAAAAGTTAACAATTTGAAGTGACAACTATTAAACATCGGAGCCTTTT
>CAJVPQ010002595.1:0-13310 GCA_910591825.1 Funneliformis caledonium
TACTGAAATTCCATAAAAATTATACGTTATAAAACTTTATATTTTTATGGAATTTTTATATCAAATTTTTTATTGGAACTGTTATCTTAATCAAATTCTATAGCAGCAAAGGCTCATCACTACCCAGCTAACATTGCAATTGCTTCTGTTTCTAGAGATGAAAAAAAAGAACATCCTGATAAACACTATTGTCTTGCTTTTGTGAAAGAAGCTAAATAATTTGCAGCCTTATTTCTGACCCATTCTGTTATCATTTCTCAGGACGATAAAGCTAAAGTTCCTCTTGATATCCCTACAGTCAGGAGAACTTTCCAAATCATACAGAATTATTAAGAACCAGTTACACTATCCGATCATAATTTTCTGATTGAAATATAGCAAAAGCTTATTCCATTGGTCTATTTACTCATTAACCAAATGACATAAATGATACTTTTCATAATGACTAACTTTCAATTTTCATACGCCTGCAATATCAAATTAGCACAAGCTCAACTTCTTATATGAATGACCTAAATTCTCTGACACAAGATAGTCATTTTGACGAAATACTAAAAGTCAATAGTCAGATTAAATCAATTTGGATTCTTTTAGTCGATAGAGGCTCAGATGAAAACTCCCGCTATATGAAAAATATCTATCAGTATTGTAGAATATTCTGTGCCTTCGACCTTGATTATCTTTTTATTTGAACGTACACATCTGATCAATCAGCGTATAATCCTGTTGAGCGTAACATGGTAACGCTCTCTTAAAAACTAGCTGGCATAACATTACCAATCGATAAATATGGGTCTCACCTCGATTCTCAAGATAAAGTAGTTGATTTAGAGCTTGCAATAAAGAATATGCGTTATGCTAGTGAAACTTTGTGTGCTCTTTGGAAACGTGATTCTATCTTCAGAAGATCAGTTATAACGTAATATATTAATAAAAAAGTTTTTCATTCAGTGGTATCATGTTTCTCAGATGTGAAAAGGAAAATACTGATGAATCGGCTATATTCTGGCAATGGCTGAAAAATTATACCAAAATATGTCAATACTCTCTTGACATTAAAAAATGTGAAAATTCTCTTTGTTATTTGCCTAAACGTTATAAAGAAGCAGCCATTCTTCTTGTGAAGAATAATGGGTTTCTCCCACCTGTGACAAAGAGAAAAGATGAACATTTTTTGAATCTGCTTCATATCTTAGAATATTGTGATAAGCTCAAAATACCTGGATATAATGCCTACTGTCCTTCTATTAGTTCAGATACTTATACTCATCTCTGCTGTCCCGTCTGCAATGTATATTTTCTGACACTTTCTATCCTTACCTTACATAAAAAAATCAACATCCAAAATGACGAGAATGACAAGCTAAGCAAAAAAAATCACTTACCAATTCTGTTGACAATATTTTAGTTGCACCTGTGTCAGCTGGATAAGCATTAGCCTTATATAACTGGAAAATACAATTGGAAGGTGAGTAAAAAGGTTCTTACAAAATGTTTGGTCTTGCAAGACTAGAAAAAATTTTAAGACGATAAAAAAAAACCATTAGTTCACATTATATTTACAATATGCTAGATTAATATTTAAATCGTTTAAATTCATTGATATAATAAAAATTTACTTTTCTCAAATAAATAAAGTCAGTATGAAAATTTTGATGTGCAAAAAATTTTGACACCTCTGATATTTATGTAACAATAATGTAGTTATCACGTGATTTTCTTTTTCTTTATTCTGATTGGCCAATCTAGAGGTGAGATTTTTGAGAACCCCTCTCCCCTCCCTGATAATTACATAATATATGTAAATTCCCTTAAACAATAATATTATATTTATATATTAATAACAGATTTTTATTAGATTTTATTAAAAATTTTATTTCTAATTAAAAATTTTAATTAATATACAGAGGGTGGATAAAAGTTTCTGAACACCTTTATAAATGCGATTTAAAAAATTTTTATTATATAATTGTGATACCATACTGCAATCATATGACCGTCTATTATTTATTACATAATCAAAATAAAAAATTCATGTTTTTTTGTTGTTTTGATTTAATTCACTTAATCTCTACTAAATCAAAAATAATTAGACAAAATAAAGAATTAACCAAAGAAAACACGGAACCATATTTTACTTAGCCAGCCCAAAGTCCTGATCTTAACCCAATTGAAAATTTATGGGCTGATATTAAAAAAAACATTTGTATATATTTAAAAACCACCATTGAATCTTGCTGACCTTGACCAATATGTTAAAAAGACATGGCAAAAAATTCTGATATATACTATTGAAAATTTAGTCAATAGCATATCACAGCGAATTTAGACTGTGATTGCGACAAAGAAGGCCCAACCAAGTACTAAAATTTAATACGAAATGTATGCCTTAACTAGCTCTAAATAAAATAATATTAAAACTTTTACTATTAATGCTAAGGAATTATAAGTTTTATATTTGGTGAAAAGTGTTCAGAAACTTTTGTCCACCCTCTGTAAATAGATTCTTATAATATTATTATTGATATAATAAAAGTATCATTTTATTTTTATTATCTGAAATTTTACTTTTTTTTAATTAAAATCTTTATAAACTTTTATTATTTTATGATTAATTTTATTAAATAAAAATACTAATAATATTTCTTAATATTTAAAAAATATATTTAGATAATTTTTTTTGTTAAAAGTATATTATTTATTAAAAAAATTTAGTTAATAATAAAATAAAAAATTAATTTTATTATTAAATTATAATTTAATATTTTAGTTAATAATCCTTTATTTTTTAATATATATTATAGCATATTTTTTAATTAGATTATCATATTCAAAAATAAGCATTCTATGAAATAATATATATTAGTTTTATATTATTTATTATATTACTTAATTCTTATTTTAAAGAAATGTGGTATTATAAATTTAGTAAAATAGTTTTTATTCTTATAATATTTCTTTAAATTCATATAAATTCTTTAAATCTTTTTCAATAAAATTAAAGTTTAAATATTAGAATTTAAAAAGATTAATTCATAATCATTCTTATTTTAAATATATAAGAATAATATAATAAATAATTAAATGATTAATTATTATTTTTATTTTTATTTTCAATTTAGTATAATTGTTTTAATGCAAAATCAATACAATTAATTATAATAATTAGAGCATTTATTTTTTTATAATAAAAAAAAATATAATTATTAATATATTTAATTTTTAGAAATAAAAAAAGTATAACTAGATATTTTTAATTAAATAGTATATAGTTGATTATGATCTTTTTTTTAATTCAATATAATTAGTTATTTTAATGATAAAATAACTAGATAGTTTAGTAAGAGTTAGTTTTAATTAATAAAGAATATTAGATATTAGATTTTATTTTTTCTATTTTTGTATCTTTCTTAAAATTTAATATATTTGTTACTGAATTTAAATTTTTATAATAAATATTGTATTATCACATTTTTTTTAAAAAAAATGATCTGATTTTAGTTTATTAAAATCATGTATTAAGAAAAATTAAAATCCAATATAGTTTTATAGCAGATAGCCTACTTAAATATTCAAAATTTTATTAATAAGAATTTAAATGAAAAAAGTTGAAAATTTTTATTGTGTATTCTATTTAATAATTAATAATTGCTATTTGTATTAAATATTTTTTTACTATAAGCATTTATAATAGCGAGCGTTAAGGTTTAGTGATAAAGAGATAAGAGATCAATATTGTTTATTGAACTTGGTTTGAAACTAGTATCCAAGTGTATTTATCAAATCATTTGATTTTTAAAGGTTTTATCGAATCGCACTATACATTTTATTCTTTTGATTACTGTTGTTAAACGTAAATAATTTAAATCATTTATAGCATGATGAACTTTGGCATTATTGGAGGAGGATTAAATATGAGGTAAAATGCATCGATTTAATCATGAAATCAAAAAAAACGATTTTTTCAGTTAAAATATAATCCTTGGAGAATAAGTATCAAAAAGACAGAACCTACATATTAGTCCAAAAATATTAAGGTGTTGTTGAACTTACGTTTTTATAGATTTAAGTTTCGACTAATATAATTTCGGCGATACCTGCCCGCAATAATATTTATAAACCGGTCCCTAAAACAGACTTACCCAAATTATTAGGTCATTTACTATTCTTTTAAATGACCTTTGGTCATTTGATTTTGAAATTTATAATAAAAATGATGCCATTTGAGGTCATTTGAGGTCATTTCAAAGTCATTTGCCAAAAATGAGAGAAGGTATATCACAAAACGATATTTAACTTGTTAAATGAAAATATTTACCGGAATTTTTTTATCACAAAGCCCGTAGATTATATAAAAATAAAAAAATATTTTTTAATCGTTTAAATTGTTCGTGTCATAAATAGATCACGTGATGACAAATATTTAATGTCATTATGTTGCAGTAATACCAGTACTTGTAATAATAAATAATGAATACAAGAATATTAAAGTCAGGCAAAGAAAGGTTCCAATTCAAACGAAATTAATTTTTACAAGATCTTAAAAACTTGTTTATTGGGGGTATAACGATTTTCTTCGTGGGCTGTTACGATTTTCGTAATATCTTCAAATTTGTGATCGCAATTGTTGCGGACTCCACTTTTTAGATCAAGTTCCAGCCGATAAAAGAAAACATATAACGTTCCTCTCTTCAAATTATCAAACACAAAATCGAACATTTTCATAGCAACTACAACTGATGCAAAATAGAACCATATTACTTGTCTGCTTTAACTTAATCAGGCTGTCATATAAATATGCTTGAATTGCTAATTAAAGAGAAAAACAATATTTCTATCAAGTTCAAATTGTAAATATTTTTAATGTTAATTGCATTATCATAGAACGATATACCATTTATCGAATCAAAATCCGAGTTACTTGAATATCTTTTTAAGTTTTACAAAAAAAAAATATATATATATATCTATTTATTATTATAATAGGCTTAATAACACTTAATTCACAAGTGTATTAATGAATGGTATATATGCATCCAAAAATATTTAAAAAAATCTAATCTTTTAATCTACAATTCATAATCAAAGATAGCATCCTTTAAGCTACCACGTATAAATTCTTTAACCACTCCCTCATCTATGTACTTCTTTATAATTTCTGCATATTCTACTTTTTTATACTCGAGATCACATGCATACATTGACAATGCTTTTCGACCTCTCCAATTATCGAAAAAAGTATCTAAAGTTTTTGATGAAAATTTAAACCCAGAATATGGAAAAATTTCCCCAAATCTAATTTCTGTTAAATTATCTGGTGCTGATTGTGTTAATGCCCTTGATAATTTTTCTCCTGATTCAAATTTTTCCTCTTCAACCGATTCGAGTTGTTTGCTCATCACTTCATTTATAACTAACAATAACCCCTTCAACTTTTGACATGCTTTTAGTAAATTTTCAAATTCAACGAAATGAATCGTTGATTTTGAAAATGAGAGTGACAAATATTCGATCAAAGGACAATTTTTATAAATCGTACGGATAAGAATAAGAGAATCTTGAAAAAAGGTATTAGAAAGAACGTCATAGTCATTGACTAAAATTTTCCTGAGGCGCCCTCCGTTGTTTAGAACCACGCGACAGATTGTGCTGCATTGAATACAATCTAAGTGAAGGGTTTCAAGCTTTTGATAACATGCTCTTCTCAATTGATATTCAAATTTGTCGTAAGGAAATTTAATCAATAACTTTTTTAAGTTATGAAATCTTGAAAAATTTATCGGTATGATTGTTCCACAATTATCATAATCTTGAAAGTTCGTCACCAAAAAATTTAGGGTATTTGCCTTTTTCTCTAATGTTTTAAAAATTTCTTCATATACTTCCTTCTTGAATATAATTTTATTAATTTTATTAAGATCCCTTAAATCATCATTCCATTCAAAATGCTTTAAATTCTTCTGTATCTCTAGCAACTTGACAATTCCATCATTGGTTTTTTGATCTTTATTGAAAATGATGAGCCTTTGTATTGATTGACAGACACTTGCTAATCCATAATAGTACGTTGGATTAATGGACATATCACATGTGATTTCACAAAGTGAACCAAGGCATATCTTCGCTCCTGTAAAATAAAATATTTGGTGTCTAAGTGATCTCATATCCAAATACTTTAATCCCGGACATTTTCTCATAAAGTTGTTGTAAATTTCTTGTTGTAAATGAAATCGTTTATAAGTTGAGGAAGAACAAATAGAAATGATTTTGTTTATGACTTTTACATTAATACTCTTGCAGAAGTATAGATAATCAAACAAAAGTGACTTGTGTGAAATTGGAGGTAAATAGATTCCCATACTGGTTAAAAATAACTTGATATCATTGGATAAAGTGAAGGTAATAACGTAATATAAAGAACTTTTGATTTTATCATTTATTTTCTTTTTAAAACGCCAGGGATTTCTCCATAAAATTGGAACCATGGTTTCACACCAAAGTCGATTAACGAATAGACATGAAAAGAGGGACTTTGTGTCATCTTGTAATTCCTCAAATAACAAGAAAAGTATGTCCTTGTTAAGTTTGGACATGTTAAAAAGGTTTATAAAAAAAAAAAAAAGAGAAGAAATCGCGATCTATTTTTCCGCAGCAATTTTTAAAAAAGGAAAAAAACAAGGAAACATCGCGTTATATATATATTTTAAAAATTATTTTGTGCGACTATTTATTTGTTTTTGTGTTAGTTAAAAAAAATTTAGGTTTACAAGAGGTGAGGTGCCGTTGCCTTTTTTGTAAATACAATTTTCTAATCATAAAATTGATTAGACCAAATTTTTTTCGTAGCATTAAAATTCAAGTAACTGGAAAAGGATCTTTGCTCGTAATTTCCCTTTGGGCATGATTCATACCATAAAAATATAAAGATATTATCGCGAGAATAATATATTGATACAAGGTAACGAAAAAATTTGCGGATGTAGGATATTTTAAATTTGTTGAAGCGAGTGTAGTTAATGTTTATAAGCTTATTTATTTGTATTATTTGTTGTTGTTTATTTACATAGAAAAAAACATTTCTTGAGGTGATTACGCAAAGGTTAGATATTACCCTAGCCTCGTTGTGTAAAGTAACTTCCCAAACCGAATGACATGGGCTAACGCGTTTTTAACTTTCCAATTTCAGGGGGCGGTTAAAGCCGTGTTCGAACACGTGACTAATCGATCGGCGGATCACGTCGGATGATCGGCCGTGATACGAATAAGTCACGTGAATAATTTCCAAGCCAACAAACAAAGAACATATGATTTTTTTTTGTCATAAAACAGTTTTTTATATAATCAGAAAAAAATTACAAAATCATTATGGAACAATATATACAATGGTAAAAAATTTATTAATTTTCTCTATTTAAAACAGGCTCCAAACGATCTTTCAATTTATTGATAAATGCATCAATTTATTTTATATTACCTCTTTTTTTCAATCCTCTAATATATATCACACATTCTTTCCATTAATTCACCCACAACTAACCATTAATTTTCTATTGCCTTCTCAGCTTTGGTCATCTTAGGTACCTCCAAGTCAACTAATTCGTAATGCATATATATATCGAATACAACTTCATCAAACATTTACTAAAACTTCTCCCACACATCAGGTGTTAAAAGTTTTGTAAAACTATATATATATTCATGAAATATATGATGGTAAGGCAACAAGTACCGATGAAAAATAAATAATTACAACTTAGAGTTGTAAGACCTGATGCTTTTTTGCCTTTTTCTAATCGTCTTTCAACAGCATAACATTCATTAATGAGCATTTGTTGAATAGGAAATGGAAATTTATGAATTTTCTAAAGAATCTTATTATCAATACCAATAGCTGAAATTCTTTTAATGTGAAATTTATAGGTAATGCATTCTGAATCAGAACATTTTTTATTATCAAGTTCGACTATCTTATGATATTCACCTAATAGATTTTATTAAAAATTTGATTTATTATTAAAATTATAATGTAATAATATAAAATATATACTTATCAATTAAACCATATTATGGAGAGGTTGTTCTTTTTAATTTACTATGATAGGACTCTAAAGCATTTGTTAAGGTGATCTATAAAAGAAGAAGAGAATGCTATCACGTCTATAGTGCCCAATGTATATTCTTTATATAATTTCTTAAAATATATTATTTGATAGTTGGAATTGAGCATTCGTTGATTGCTTGTTGAATAAAATCTTCACAATTAATTCTAGTTCTTTTATGCATGGCATGAACTATTTTCTGTTGTGTTTTTTATCATAAATCTTACTCATCTAATTTCGCATGACATGGATTATACAAAAAAAAATATTATACTCTTGCTCGCCATTTTTAAAATTCAGAAAAGCCATTTTGATACTGTTTGAATCTACATTACTTTGTTCAGAAAGAAAATATCTTGGACTCCAATTATGTGTAAATCGCCTAATTATCTTCAAGCCTTATGTAATAGTATCACAATCTTTGTTACTTACAAAGAAGTAAGATCTGACATCCTAACATATATAATAATTATGAATATACAAGGTGAATAAGCGACAATCATATTTATTAGTCTTGTGCATAGAATCTATAAGGATTAACCAGCTGTATTACTTAAGGTTTTTAAGCTAATTTGGATGTATAAAAATGAAACCATAAGTAGACAGGTGGAAAGCTTTATAAAACTCAACCAAGTATCCTTGTTCTTTCAAAAAGGAAATGGCATCCTAAATATCTGATTCTTGTTTAGAATTGCCAATGAGATATATATCAAGAGATTCACAAACTTTATATTTTATATTTGCAACCTCCCTTCGTCTTAACTCTTTAACACTTTCTCTTAAATCTAGGTTTTTAGTTGCATATTCCTTTATTATGCTTAAGATTTCTAGTGGTTAATAATTCTTTGAGGCTTTTTGTATAACTAAATCTTGAACAACATTTGAATGCTTGATTTTTTCACTTTCCTCTAAAGAATGTGAATGATCAGACAAGTCTTTAAATCGTTTGATTTGTACTTTCTTTTTAGAAGCGTAATGTTAGACCTTGATTTTTATATAACACATATTGGCTAACTGAATTTTCATTATGCAACATTTGTTGTATAGAACACCTTTCTTTTAGGTACTTGATTTATTATGTTTGTTGAAACGACAAACAAACACTTTCCATGAATCACCATTAACATTATTTTTATAGCTATATCCAATCCATATGTTTGATACAAAAGGCTACCACTTCTTGTCGAACTCTTCTATTGAAACCTCAAATAGATGATTAATATTAAAAAATACATACGTCTTTGTTTAGAAGTTAAGGCTTCAGATATAGGTAAGTTTATTATGTTAGAAGCAAATGGAATCATTGATTTGTGTTAATATTGTAATACTAATATAGAGTGTTATTTTGTAAGGAAAAAAAAATTCAAAGATCAAAAAAAAAATCTTCAAAATTTGATAGAAAAAAGTTTGAGTTATTTTGTGAACATTAATCTAGAGTATTATTTTATGTTATTTTGTAGAGAAAAAACTCTGAAGAAAAAAAAGCTTCAAAGAAAAAAACTTCAGAAAAACAACCTTTGAGAAAACGGAACTTCAAAAAAAAACTAAAGAAATACCTCCCAAAAACCTTTACTATATTATTATATTTACTAATAAAACTTTAATGAAAAAAATATTATATTTACTAACATACATTACAAAAAAAAACTTCAAATAAAAAAATTTTCTCCTCTAAATATACTTGTTAACAAATATTTATTAATAAACAAAAGAAATTAGAATTTCACATAATATAGAAACCTTTCGCTACATTTAAAAGATCATTATTGTGGCTTAGGAAAAATAAAAATAAACTGCGCATTATGAAGTATTTTATTTTTATTTACATAACTTATTCATATTATGGCTGATCATCTGATGTGATCCACTAATTGATTAGTCACATGATCGAACACAGCTTTAATTGTCTCCTAATTTCAGTTATATTCATATCTGTATAACTATTTTAATTTCTAATTTCAGACATGAGATCATCTGAAATTGGTATATCTGAAATTGAATTTCAGAAAGAAATCAGATACAAAGTTGTTTGAAATAAAATATATCTGAAATTGAATTAGATAAAATCTGAATTTGCTATTTTTTCAGTTAAAAATATATATAGATATATATATATATATATATATAAAATATTAAAATAAATTGCTTATATATATGTAGATAATAGATTCTTAAATTAAATAAAAATGTATTCTTTTCTTTATTTTTCTTAGCTATTTTAAATGAAATTATTATAATAAAATTTTAAAAATACTGTCTATTATCTATAAAATGTATAAAATATTAAGTAATTATACTTTTGTAAAAATTAATGAATCAATCAATTATATTTAAAGAATCTGATTTATTATTTACAAAAAAAAGTTAATAATTATTATAATTTTATAAAAAAAAAATTTAACAATTTCTTTCTTTATAAAATTATCTTTAATTAAACTAAGAAATAAAATAATAAGAATAATTAATTATAAATAAATAAAAACTAACTAGTTAACTAAATAAATTTAAATATTTTTATAAGTAAGACTATACAAATTTGATTTTATGCATAAAATTTTTAAAATTGACAGCAACCTGAATTTTAATTTTTTTTAAAAAATTTTATTTATAAAATTCATATGAAATTTTTTTAATTTTTAAAAATCTTATCCGATATATTAATATGTAAAATATATTTTTTTAAATTTAATAAAAACTGATTTAACTAGATTATATAAACATAATTATTAGATTACGTCACTAATTATTAATTTTATTTATTTATTTTTAGCTTTAAAATAGAATAAATACAAAAGTAATTCATAAAATAAAAGTTTTTTTTTATTTACAAATTGTTATTATAAAAGAATAAAAATAAATAAATAAATATATATATATATTAATTATGATTTTTTAATTAAATAATTATTTTTTACTTTTTAAGTTAGATAACTTCAGTTTACCTTTTAAAAAAACCTAAAAAAATAAAAAATAAAAAATAAAAATAAAAACAAAAAACAAAAAATAAAAAATAAAAATAAAAAAATAAAAAAAATAAAAAAAAAACATATTTATTAATTAATATAATATTCATATAATAAAAAAACTTAAATTAAAAAAAATGGAAAAAAAGAACTTATTTATTTTAACTATGACCTTAAAGTATTTATGATTGATGTTGTTAAGCCTAAACACTACGTCATTAGGATAACAAAGCTTATTTGCTAACAGGAAGCTTAAGTTATAAACTATGAAAGAAATAAACACAAATTTATTAAATTGAAGGGTCAGGTCGTCTTTATTGATGATTTATGTTTTAAGGAATTAGATATTGGCAAAGATATAGTTTTTAGGTTGTTAAGATTATACTTTATTAATTGTACGATTGAAACTTGTTAGTTTGTCAAGGTGACAATACAGGATATTTATATAAAATACAATTATAAGATAGAGATAATAAATATAATAATGAAAGTAAATATAACTATAAAAATAAATATAATAAATAAAATAATGATAAACATAATAATAAAGAAAATAAATATTACAATGATAATCATGATAGTAGTGAAATTAGTGAAAATGATGATTACGATTTTCCTGGTGATTATTGATGATATTAGTTGGCGCAGTCATTTAGTGACGCAAATAGATTATTACTAACAACTTCTTCCTTCAACATCTAAGCTCTTGCGATGGTACTAGCTTCTTGTACAAGCTGTTGATGTTGTTTACAATTAATACAAGAGAGCATTCCTATAGTTGTATACTTAGTTCGAGCAATTTGGTCTATTCCAATTAATTCATATAGGTAATATACTCATACCACTACTTTCAGTAGTATGGTGAGAGAAGATTCATACATTGAGTTTTTTCAGTTAGTGATTCAGTTTTAGTTTCAATAGTTTTTCCTATATACCAGAGGACTATTAGTATTTCGACTTGATTTCTTAAGCTTTTTGCTCTTCTTAGTTGTCGAAGTAGAGATTTTACTTGTTATAAAGTAGTATCATTGTACTGATAAAAAGGAGATAAAATATCTGGATAAAGTGGTTTAATTTGTTGTAAGTCTGCTAAAATTTGATTATATAATTTCATTAATGAGTTTTGGAGAAAAGGGGTAAAGTTCAATCAATATCTACTCTATTTATATAAATTTTTAATAAACTTCCATTTACAGGGATTTTTAGAACTTTCCCATTTAATTCCCTAATCTTGTAAGCTCTATTCCCAATTATGTCATGTATATAGTATGGTCCTTTCCATTTTGGATCTAGCTTTCCTGATCACTGCTTATCTAATATTGCTTTGTAATACAAAACTTGATCGCCTATTTGGTATAACACAATTTTCTTTAATTTTTCATCATGTCAATCTTTTTGTTTTTGTTGTTCTTTTTGTAAATTTTGTTGAACAGTATTACGAATAATTGGCAGCTGATCTAATTGTTTTTTCACATAGTTGAGCAAGAGGGATTCCTCCTCTATTTCTGTACTATCTATTAGTAATTTAGCTTCTCGTTCATACACGAGAAAAAAGGGCATCATTTTTGTAATAGAATGTTCATTTGTACGATAGGTGAAAAGTGCAGGGGCAATGAAACGATCCCAATCTCTTTGGTAATTAGTAGCAGTTCGTGCAAGAGCTTCTATTAAAGTTCTATTAAACCTTTCAACTAATCCATTGGTCTGTAGATGGTATAGTGTTGACATTCTATAAGGTATTTCAAATTTATGTAGTAATTCATGTAACAGTTGATTATTGAATAAGTATCATGATCAGTAAATATTTCTCCAGAACATCCATGTTGGCAGATTATATCTTCATACACAAATTATACAGTTATTTTAGCATCATTATGCCTTATAGGCTTAGCTTCTGGCCATTTGGTTAAATAGTCCATAACAACAATTATATACTTATTTCCTTTACTTGAAACTGGTAAAGATTTAACGTAATCTATTCCAATATGATAAAAAGATTGTCTTATAGGGATAGGATGTAGAGTTCTATTCTTGAGGCTCTTCCTCTTTTCTGACAAGAGTCACATGATTGTGTATAGTTCTTGATATCTTGAAACATTTGAGACCAATAGAAATATTTTCTAATTTTCTTTATCATCTTTTCTTTTGAACTATAAGCAGCAGTTAGATCGTTGTGAAATATGTAAAGTGCAGGTTTTAGTTCTGTTTTCTTGAGTACTCTAATTGGGTTACTTGGGTTATTTTTGTT
>CAJVPQ010002596.1:0-13309 GCA_910591825.1 Funneliformis caledonium
AGATTGATATTGAAATTGAACGCCGTTGTAAATTTTAGACCTGAATTCTATATTATGGATTCATATAGCTAGAAGAGTTTCTGGCCTATGATTGGGATCTTTCTGGATATCTTTTTTCGATTTTGACCCCAAAACCCCCAATTTTGTCCTACTATGATGATCAAAAAAATGATATTAATCCTTAAGAAAATATATATATCTTATACGTCTTTTATATTATCTATAATATATATTTCTTTTATACAATATATTTCTTTTATTTATTTCATTTTATTTATTTTATAAATTTATTATATTATATTTATTTCATATATTTTATTTATTTCTTTTATATCTTCAATAACTTTATGAATTTTATTTTATATAAATAGAGGACATTTTCTTTTAGCTTAGCAGTGTATCAGATAAATAATTTTAAAAAATAGTTTAGTTTAATTTTCTTAACATACTTGTATAATACAGAGCGCTGATTGAAACAGTACTCCATTTATTATCATTATTAAATAAACTGTTAATTGACCAACACTCTTCTAAAACTAATTACAAAATAAACCTTCTACTTATTACTACAAAATATTGCTTCACTTATCACTTATAAGCAACTTAAAGAACTGACCATAATATTAAATAAAGGTGCAAATATATTAACATCTTATGGTTATAATATTTAGATAACATATTACATAGCAAATATAGTATTATCATATGTTGTAATTAATATCATATGCTATAACTAGTGTCAATAACATAACTAGTATCATATGTTATAATTAATGTCATTTGTTATATTTACATAATTTGTTATAGTTACAGCTATGATAATCAAAATATTATTAGTTAAATTAGTTAATTTTAAATCACATTAATTTCTTATTTATGTCATTAATAGAATACTCACTTTATCTGATTTTATTAAAGTATGTATTATATATAAATAAAAATTTGCTATTTTTATTAAAAAACTAGCTAAATATTTTATATGATAAATATAATAAATATATTACTTTATCTTTAGGTTAATATTTATTGTATATATTTTTTATTTTATAAAAAATTTAAGTATTTAAGATATTAGATTTATAGTCTAGAATTTATGATTAAACATATTTAAATTTTATGATAAAACTTTTTTGTATAAAAATTTAATTATATTTAAATTTTTAATAAGACTTTATTGTTTTAATATTTTAAACAAAAAATAACTTTTTTATATATCATGTAATAAAAAAGAATTAACTCAATATTTTAAGAGATATAATTTTTGATAGATTTTAGAATAATTCTAATTTTTTAGTAAGATAATTTACTTTAGTATTTTATAAAAAAATCACTTTTAAATTTACTTAAAATATTATAAAAAAATAATATACAAATTAGACTTATATAAATATTAAGAGAATTTTAAATATTTTATATTCTGTATGCTCTCTTGATTTTTAAAGATAAGTAGTAAGCATAAAATTTTGATATCTAAAACCTATTTTAAATTGGTTAAAGTTCTAAATAATAATTTAAATGCAAAAAAAAAGAACAAAAATTAGTCATTAATAACAGCCTAAATCCTAAAATTTAATTGTATTTAGAACCATTTTTTCTGTATAACTTTTTATAAAAAATTATCCTATTACAGCTTTATTTAAATTTCTTATTGAAAACTCTATCATTGAATATGAATCCTCTGGTTCTGTTAAAAGAAAGTTCTGGTAATTAAAAACCATAAAAATTATTTTATATTAGTCTTTAAAATTTTATTATTGTTGTAATATTCTATAAATTTAATAAACTAATAGTACCATATCATTTAAAAAAAAAATTTCGAATTCCTCTAAAAAAAGTATAATTTAAATATTTTAGGATTAATTAGAACATCGTATTCGTAAGCATATACTTTACCAAAAAATGAATCCAAATCATTTAATTTGTTGAAGAATGGTTATTTCCACGTGATATTAATTAATTAATATAAATAAATTTTAATTATAAATTTTCAAAAAAAAAAGGGTATTGTTAAGTGTGTAAATCATAAAAAAAATTAATCAAATATAATGTAATCTCTTATAATCTCTTTTTTAGTAAACTCTCATTTATTTTCTTTAAGTTTTTCCCAAGAATTCGGAAGAAGATCCGAAGTTTCGGGTCACATGTATCCAAAAAAAAATTATAGTCATGCTGTTATTGGACACAAAAAGAAGGGCTAAATTTGGCGGCTGACCAATTTGGTCTGACATCAATTCTACAGTTTCTATTTATATTATTTATAAAATAACAACACTTTTTTATATATATTTTTTTCAGTCGATTTTTTTTTTTGCCTTTCGAACTTTTCGAAACGGTCTACTATAAAAATTACAATAATATTATAAGCAAAAATGAATATGGACTTTGAGGATACAAGTTTTTTAGACTTTATGCTTGAGGTTATGTCCAAGGGTGTGGACAATGTTATGCGGTGGCTTCCTGGAGCCGAAGTGGTTGATATCGATGGTCGACCGTTAGAGCCACGCGAGTATCAACCTACTTTATGGAATTTCTTATATTCAAATCACTTATATCTAGCAATTTTTGTTGTAAGATCTATTTTAAACTTTATTTAAATGGATTACCCTATTTTACATATGAAGTCATTAATTTTTTGAAAATTACAGAATGTTTTAAATAATAGGATAAATGCCATTGTATCCCCTCGTAATCCACGCCCATTATCGAAAATGGCTAGATTTTTAATTCGTTTGCCTTGCTTTTATTTAATCGCAAGAGCAGCTTGCGTTCTTTTGTCGCGACTTGCTATAGGGACTCCTTCCATACGATCATACTTTTCACAATGGCTTTTTGATTGTGGCATTGATTATACCGATCATCAAGCATTATGGTTGACTTTGAAGGCTTTGTCAGCTGTATATGTAATGAAAGCGTTTCATTCAAGTCTAGAGAATAGAAGGTATGACTTAATTTGTATTGTTGGTTCGGTTTCAAGAATATTTTTTAAATTATGACAGTCAGATTTCTAATTCAAAAAAAAAAAAAATAATTGAAAGTTGAAACTATGAAATTACAACTGAAATTCTTCATGAACAAATAATTATTATGCCTAGAATACTTTTACATTAATCCATTTACTTTACTTTAGTTTGCCAGGGAGAGAACAAAGCACAACTCTTTACGAATACGCTTTGTTATTTCATTACTTTTGTAATGTTACCCCGAACACATCGAACACTCATCTACTTCTCATAGCTTTCCTAGAAGTAATAGACATTTTCTTTCTTGAAGTTCTATATCTTCATCCACGTGGTATTCAATATCGACTCATTCCCACAACCATTGTCGGAGTATCTGGAATTAGTAAGACAATTTACTAATGTTAACATTTTTTATTTACACGCATCTAACAAAAATTTCGTTTGTTATAGTTCATTATGCATATGCATTATTTTATAGATCAGAAACATATCCAATTCTACAAAGTTTTGCTAGATTTCCTGAATTAGCTTTGATTGCTGTTATTTTGATATGTGTTATTCTTCATATAATTGCCTACATCGTAACTGGTGGCAATGTACGGCGAACATTCTTTTTAGATGCCAGATCGATGCCATCTCTTCATGAAGATTATACAATGGCTTTATACAGAATTGGTACTATAGTGATCGAAACAAATCGTGTTGATGGATTTCGAAATGAGTTTCCACCAATAGCTGTTCCTTTAGGAACAATATTTGAACGTTCAAAAAAGAGAAAGTCAAGAACCTCTGTTGAAAACTCTAATAAACGTGGATATGATAATGAGCAACAGGATACTAATGATTTGACTTCTACGGAATCTGAAGATCCACGTCGTGTTATTGTCTGGTCAAGTTTTGTTTTGGAAATTATTCAAGTCTTTATAAATGTGATTATGAGATTTGTTAACTGGATCTGGTCGTTTTATGGTGGAAGACAAATCGTACAAAATAATCAATCTATTACTAATGAGGCTGGAGAATTGGATGAAATTGATTGGGATGAAGAAATATATCATAAATTTCTTTATGAGGATTTAGAAGACAAGGATGAAGAAGAGGATGATGATTATGTTTATAATAGCTCTTCAGGTGCTGAACATGACGAGTCCGATTTAGACTCAGGTCATGAAGAAATTGAAGATTCTATAATTCCTGGTGATGAATTAATTTTATTAGGAAATGACCTTAGAGAACAACGTGATGATCAACAATCCGCGTCAACAACAAATTCCATAATGCAATCAATGCTTGCACATTTGTTGCATTCTACAACTCTAACAAGGACACAGTATCGAAGGATTACACAGACATCAATGTCTTCGACCTCACTAGATGAGTCAGATGCGTTAATGACATTAATTCATGAAAGACGTATACCACGTGCATTTACTACACAACCAATTACGGATCGTGTTTGTGTTGTCTGCCATGGAGAAGCTCGCCAGTGTCTTTTAAAGCCGTGTGGATGTTTCGCACTTTGTAATGAGGTTGGTTTAGGAATAATGAAAATATTTATTTTTTTTTGTTTTATAGTGTTGATTTAATCAAATTAAAAATTTTTTTATTTTTAGTGTCGTGAAATGATGGCTCAGCGCAAATTCAAGTATGTTTATTATTCGCAAATACGCGTCATACTTTATTTTCTGTTAACATTTATTGATTATTATTGTAGATCTTGTCCTTGCTGCCGCCGAACAGTAGAAGGATATTCTCGAGTCTATATTCCATGAATAATACGAGATTATTGGAGGGGTAATGTTACCACCATATAGCGCAACGTTTTTTTTTTTTATATAAAAAAAAAATAAATGAAAGGTTAAAACCAAACATTTCGTTTAAAATTTTTCATTTTTTACGCGCAAATGGTTATCGGCGAGAAAATTTCGGCGTACCAATGGGTTATTTTAGTTTTAAAAAAAAAAAAAAAAAATTATGTAGAAATCTGGAATCAAATTCGCCAAACTTTTAGCGACAAAGTTTATAGTCAAGAAATAAATCATTATATTGAATACATAAGATTTCATTGATAACATAAGGAATCATTCTTATTAAGACATTATTATAATTTTATATTCCAGATGATCTTTCTATTTGTTTATCAAGATCAGGAGGGGCACTTTGACCGAATAACTGGGAAATGAAAGAATTTAATTAACAGATGGTTAAAAAGATGGATGCAAAATAATTTATTTTATTTTATCATTGTATTAAGTTAATAATAATACTTACTGCTCGAATAAACTCGATAAGGTTTTCCTCTGGCATTTCAACTTTTGCACGAGGACCCCAAGAATATTCAAGTGATTCTTTTTCTGGGTTCTGAGATTGATCAGATCTGCTCACTTTTTGTTTATTCAAATATCCTTGTTTGACAAATGTTGATAAAACTTTTTCTAAATCAAATTTATCATTGTCAATTAGACACAAACGACGAAAGTAATGTGCAAGCTGTTCTGAAATGTTTACAAAGTTTCAATTAACAAATATATATAATAAATAATATGCGAAAACATAGATAGATATATATATATAATTAATTAATTTACCATCTGATAAAAGTTTTCCGTTTACATGTATCAAGCTCAGAATGACGGTGAGCAATCCCATAGATTCTTCTTCATTATTTTTTTCCCAACTTATTATACCTACCTTTCTATAATCTTGAGAAAGAATATTTTTCAGAACATACTTTGTCGAGGAAGTAGCTAAAGGTTCGTTTATGAAGGAGGAATAGTAAGTTATACCCAGATTTAAATTCATGCTAAAAAATCAAACTTACGTTTACGTGATCCTCCGGCTTTTTTTTCTTTTAAAGGTAATTCTGCGAGGCTCATTCCAAAAATATCTACGAGAAGTTCTTGAGCTTTTTCAAATACGACTTGAAAAGTTTTGGAATGTTCGTGTAATACTAATAAAAAAAAATTATTGTTGGTTTAGAAACATAATTGATTAATTAAATTTGAGTAATTTACCTTTTTTTGTTACGTCTTCTCTCTTCAATGGTTGTTTTCGGAGTTCTGAAAACAAAGCAAGTCTCACCACATCCTTAACTTTGCGCTCTAGTTCCTGAGAAAATAAAATTGTACATTTACATAACAAATACACAAAGCAGTTAAACTTTAAGAAAGTTACTTACCTCTGCAGTCAATTTTTGAGCTGCTTTCTCGGCGATAGTGGAAGGTTGACTGACAGATCCTTCATTAGACGACGCTTCAGTTTCTTCTTCTTCATCGCGTCGCCTTCGTTTTTGAACATTTCTGGCACTTTCATCTCTTAAAGCGGTACGTCTCGTTGGTCTACTAGGGCCCGCTTCTGTTTCGTCTTCCTACAAAAAAATAAATAATTTTTGTATTAATTGTAGTTGCATTACTACAAATTTATTTATTTATTTATTTTTAAATAAAAAGCATTAATAAAACTTGCATCAAGTACACTCCGGTTGCGCCTATTACCTAAACTCTATAAGAATTGAAATAATTTATTCGGAAGTAAAAAGAAATAAAAAGATATACACAATAAAAATTATAATAAAAGACACGTACCATATTGAATAAGTTGCAATAAAAAAAAACACGTTCAATAAAACGCGGGGTTGCTATATATCTACTAGTCATTTTATTGTCCAATTAGGTCAAATTTATCATATAGTCTTAACATTAGAAAATCATTGAATATCACTATGTCACAATTGTGACTGGTTGTATCACCAATTATCACCAATTTATTTACTTTATTCATACTCGTATTTTTGCATTTTTTTTTTTTTTTCTTTTGTACTTCAAAAAATTTTTTCAACCTATTCCTTAACATTAACATTCCTAAAACAAGTTTCAAATAATGAATCTAGAACTGAGAAGTAAGTTTTTGTCCTTGTAAAGAAGATCCATTTTTATTCTTTGTATTAACAATTTATCTTTCACGTTATTTTATCATTTTTCAAGGTCCTTTCGAATCAGATTATCCTGCTAAACTTGAAGCGACCGTTAGAGATGGACCTGTACGTTGTATCAGCTTTAATAAACGAGGCACGATGTTAGCAGGTGGTTGTTCCGATGGTTACTGCATAATATGGGACTTTCAGTCAATGAGTATTATCCGTAAAATGAGATGTCATGTAAGCTCAGTGACAAGCGTAAGGTAACGTTTATTTCATCCAAGTCAATTTTCATTATATTATTATCTTTTAATGAATTTTTTTTTAAAGCTAACTTTTTTTCATTATTGATCAATGATAATTTCCAAATAATTCAATTTTTCAACTAGCTGGTCACGTAATGGTCGCTGTATCCTCTCGTCTGGTGAAGACCACAAGTGCGTTTATTGGGATATAACGAAAGGCACTCAAAAATGGATCCGTTTCGATGGACCAGTACTTATGTCTCAAATGCACCCGAGAAATAAGTCAGTATATATTTAAATTCTTTGTTTAATTGAAAAAATATTTTCAAGTATTTCACAGCTCAATCGTCAATAATAGTTTTATTTTCGTTGCTTCAATATACCAAGATTCTCCGGTGATTGTAGAAATAGGCGACACGATACGTCGATTTCCATTACCAACGAATGCAGAGTCTTTGTCTGACGCGAACAACAGCAGCAGTGAAGAAACGACGAATTCGACTCTTTATATACAGTAAAGTGTTAAAATTTTTCAATTCTGTTTATTATTTGTAGAGTAACACTTTTGGAAGAAACTTACTTGTTACTGATGTTAGGCAATAATACTCCGCTATATAGTAAAACAGTTGTTTGTCGATACGATAAGCGTGGAAACCGAATTCTGACGGGGACGAATAAAGGTTATTTGAATGTAATCGATCCAACTACTCGAAGAGTAAGTAAACAGAATAATAGGATTTCCTTTTTTTTTCAATGTTTTTTTTTTTTAGCTTATAAATGTTTTATTTTATTTTTTTTCGGTATATTTTTTAGATATTAGACAATCCAAAACTTAGTCACTTGTCTATAAGAAATATATCTGTTAGCCGTAACGGGAAGTATGTGTAGATTCTCGGTTGCCAAGGGCATATGTGGTGAAATTTTATAAAATTCATATTTATTCTTGTCTAAAGGGATTATCTTTTTTGGTTATTTATATTTTTATTATAATAGAACGGTTGCTGTTAATATTTCAGACAAAACGATTCGACTTTATGGGTTGGACGACGAAGGGATGGATATAAAATCTGAACTTCAATTTGCGGAAACTGTGAATAAAGATAATTGGAACCAATGCTGTTTCAGTCAAAATGGTGACTACCTAATAGGAGGTTTGTATTTTCCTTTTTATTTAAGAATTAACTTTAATTAAAAACAATAAATAATTGGGTTTCCCTTTTTAAAAGGTTCTGGAAAATTAGCATCGCACGAAATATTTATATGGGATAGAAGAACTACCAGGCTGGTACAAGTTCTACAAGGACCAAATGAAACGTGTATAGACCTTGCTCAACATCCTATACAGCCGATAATTATATCAGTGGATGTAGAAGGAACAATGTATACGTGGACAACGAGACATAAAGAAGATTGGGTTTGTTGGGATCCGGCGTTTAAAGAAATTGACGATAATATAGTATATGAAGAAAGGGAAGATGAATTTGATATTGTGAGTGAAGAGGAAACGGAACATTCCCGAAATAATCAAGTAAAACAAGAAAATGAAGATGATGAAGAAATTGACGTAGTAACTGTTGATAGACCCGCACGTTCCGATTCCTCTGATATAGAGGATGATGAACTAATTTATTTAGTGGATTCTGAAGTGGAAAGTTATATTAGCACAAAAACACTTGAAACTCAACAACCTGAAAGTTCAACAAGGTCAGGACATTCTGCAAACAATATAGTTGTTTCCAGTAGTACGGTTTGGGACACAATAAATCATCAAATAAATTTGTTAAACTTAAAAATTTAATAAAAATTTTTTTAATGTATAAATTTAAAATATCTCAGCATTGTGTGATAGATATTAACCCAGAGCTATAACTTAATTTCGAGATTATTTCAATTGGACATCTAGATCAAAAAGTTATTAGCTCGCAAAGTTTAGTTATTTTATTAAGGTAAATGAAATTTGAAACATATAATTCTGGCCGGTGTTATGCTGAAATTATATAATGTTGGCCAGATTTAAATATAGCTAATCTAACGATGATGAGTTCTCTTTTTTAAAAATTTTTTGTAAATATGGGACGATCGAAACGACAAACTTAACATTGTCAAAAAATATAGCAAAATAAAGAAAAAGTCATGATGATACTGATATTAATCCCACTAATATTTTAAATTCGGATGATGAAAATAGCACAGAAGAGGATTGATGACCAAATTGAAAATGAAGCGGAATGGCTTTTTTCGGGTTTTAATAAAAAATATGAAAGAATCGAAGTCTTCTAAGTGTCTATTAGTAAATTTAGGAAACTCACGCACAACCAATATCGAAAAAAAAATCAAAGCATTTAGAAAATCAAAAAAAAATGGGCAAACACTTTATCAAATGTTATCAAATAAAAGTATTCATTCTGATTCTTCTGGTGGTGATAATTCTTTAGGTGGTAGTTCTTCTGGTGGAGATTCTGTTAATAATTCCTCTAGCAGTGGTTCTGGTAATAATTCCACTGGTGGGTTTTTAATAATAGTTCTTCTGGCGGAGGTTCGGATAATAATTCCTCTAGTAGGAGTCCTGGTAACAATTCTTCTGGCGGGGATTTTGGTGGTGGTTCTAATGATAGTGATTTTGATTCCAATTTTTATATTTACAAAATTATTAAATGTAATTTAAAGTAAATTAAAACTTGAGAATAAGGATTTAACTCCAGGACATAAGTTACGATTTAAAGCTGTTCAGCATTATTTACAACTCCTTAATAAATGACATGCAATATTAGAAGCAAGTAAAAACTGTTGCAGACCTTCTTAATCGAAGAATATGGTTTGCTCGCTGTGTTAGAAGTTAAAGCATTTATCAATTATGGTGATGTTCTTAAAAATAATCATGAAAAACATCTTAAAGGAAGTAGCATTCTTGATGATTAGGATGTTCAATTAAAGGTAGCATCATATCTACGATAACACAAATTTGATATAACCGTTAATAAGTTTTGTAATAAAATTTTACCTTCTGTTGGCATGGACAAAAACTAAAATCAGGTATTTATTACATTATATTTTATAAATTATTTTATAGTTAAAATAAAATTCTAATATCTTTATAGTAAAAAACAGCAATCCGATGGTTAAAAAAAAATGAGTTTTATATTTAGTCAATATGCAAAAGAAATGTATATTGATGTTCATAATAGAGATGATTTTGTTGCTTATTAAAAAGAATTTGAAATTAAGTAAGGTATATATATTTTATTTCTTATATTATATTTTTAATATTTTATTTTTACATTTTTTTATATTATAGCTATCAAAAATTAAAATTGATTCTGAATTAAAAGATGGATAATACAAGAAGATATTATACAAGGTATCCTATTCACAATATGAGTAGAAATGGAGAAATTTAATTAGAGATTATAATATAAGTAAATAAATAAATAATAATATGATGATAAATATAACTTAATAGTATAATTAATATTTTTTAGGATTTTTGCGATTATCACAATAGAGTGAGAAAAGGAGAAAATGTATATAAGAAATAGGTATTATGATCTCTTTAAAACAAGATTTTGGGACAGATTAGGTAATAATTAAAAATGTTTAATTGGTTTTTTAGATTTATGTTAAATATATTTACTTTTTTAGAATCAAAATACACTCAAAAATAAAACTGCAACTTGTCAATTATTAAGTAATAAAAAAATAAATATAATGTTTTTTTTAAAAAAATCTTTATAAATAATAAAAATGTTATATAAGATTGTATATCATAAAAAAAATATTATAATAATATTTTTGATTTTTATAAAATAATACTAAAATTTATAAAATAATGTAAGAAATATTTCTGAAAAAATTATATCTTATTATATTTATATTAAAAGTTATACATATTAGATATTATGTAATAAAATCAGTATTATTTATTATATCAAATAATTTTATTAAATAATTTACTATAATATTAATAAATTTACTTATAATAAAACCTAATTAGTCTAGATGTTAAATTTGTTATATTGAATATTGACTGTAGTTCTTTTGTAATAGATAATTAGTATAAATATTTTATTATAAATCATCTTAAAATTATTATGTAAAAACAACTTTTGAAAAATAAATTTATTAAGATATAAGTTGTATTTTTTAAAAAGTTATTTTTATTTATAATAATAAATTTTTATTATAAAATAAATCTTTAAACATATTTATTTTATTAGTTAATAATAAAGCAATTTTGTATAAATACAACTTTTAAAATGAATAATTCCTTTATTAATTATTTCATAATCTTTAAATATAACAAAAACTTATTTTTGATTATTTTAAAAGTATTTTAATAATTAATTAGTAAAATCTTTATTCTTTTTGATTTAAGAATTTTAGATTATGAATAAATACTAAAATGAAATTTGAAAAAAATACATAATACTTTTTCTTTAATTTTAAAGAAAGTATTTAAGTAAAAATTCTTTTAAGATTAATGTAAGTATTAAGCTAAATTTAGCTATTACTCAATCAGTTAATTGATTTCAGTTTGCTTAATTAAAGTTAAGTAATACCATACAAATTATATAAAATAATATGATTATAACTCATTCTTATATACTAGCATATAATGCATTTTATAGTAAATTATTTAAGTTAAAAAGTAAAATACCATCAGAATTATAAAATATAGCAGAAGTTAATATCTCAGACTTATTTTATATTATATTAATAAAAAATTTTTTTATTTAAAGATCATATAATTGAATATAAATAAATTCTTATATTTATTACAAAAATAATATTTAATATTTATTTCAAACAATTTTTTAGATTATAAACAGTATATTTAAAAATAATCTTAGTAATCTTTTGTTAATTATATATAATTTACATTCTTATTAATATTACACAAAAGAAGACATAGATGATTATGATCAAAAAGATAACATTGATTACTAGGAAGTTATATATATCTTACATGTTTTCTATTCTATCTATGACATATATTTTTTTTATACAATATATTTTATTTATTTTTTTTATTTCATTTATGCTATATATTTATTATATTATATTTAGTTCTTTTATTTCTTCAATAACTTATGTATTTTATTTTATATAAATAGGAGTCATTTTCTTTTAATTTAGCAATGTGTTAAATAGATAGTTATAAGATAATTTAGTTTAATTCCCTTAATATATTTATATAGTTAAGGTTGCTTATCTAAACTTATTTTAGATTTAGCAAAACATCTAAACTATAATTTCACTAATTTTTTACTAAAATTTTAATATACAGTAATATCTTTATAAGTACACTCTCTATAAATGTACACTCTCTCTGCTTAGTTTCAAGCTTGAAACTTAGAGCTAAATGCACTCTCTCTATATTTTGCATGTGCAAGCAATTCTAAGTCTTAGATATATTAGAATACCCTTCATAAGTATATTCATATGATCATTACATCATATTGACCAATTATCAATAACTGTTTGATCATAATTAATTTTAAAATAAGAATAATTTAATTTAAATAAATTTGACAATTTCACTCTGAAAACTTCATTTTAATTTTTTTAAAATAATTTTTTATACTTATGTAATTATAGTATTTACAAATGTGAAAACATTTTTTTTTGCTGATCAATTATCTCAAATTAGTATAGTTGAAAAATATTTTATATATTTATGAGAAAATAACGTATGTTAATAAATAAACAAATTCTTATAGAATAAAAAGTAGAATGATAAATTCTGTTATATCTAAATTAAGAAATGAAAATAATAATTTATGATTATTTAATAATATTGAAATCAGTCATACACCCCTAAAAATGTCTCTTAAAAGAACCACTCTTTCTGAAATTCAAAAGAGAGAACTTTGTATTTACGTTCAAGATAATAAAAATATTTAAGCTCAATATGTTAACTAGATTAAAGAAAAGTAGAATATTAGAATTAATAAGAGTACTATTACTTGTATCTTACAAATAGCAGAAAAATAACTTAGTTCAGAAACTATCAATCCAAATTCAAAATGCTATAAATCAGTTACCTATCTAGAACCTAAGCTTGCTCTTAAAGAATTTATTTTAGACTACTACACTGCCTACAATAAATTACCGGATTTTATAAATTTTACTTAGTAATATATAGTAAAATTAAAGATATTCAGATTTTATAAAAGTTTATGAATTTTTAA
>CAJVPQ010002597.1:0-13307 GCA_910591825.1 Funneliformis caledonium
TGAGATCAAGCTAGATAGTCTTGATATTAATTATTAGATAGTTATTCTAATATAGTTTTAATATAATTTAGTTTATTATTTATTCTTTAATTTTGTAAATTCGCGAACAAGAGCTTATCTAAATTATTGAATGGTATTGATCCTAATTTCTCTAATTAATAAACCAACCTTTTATCTTATAACTTTAATTAGTTAAACTCGTAATATAAAACCCAATTCATCATTATTGCTCTCTCATATATAAATATATACATTGATTGTAGTGATTACATTGATAATTCTATTGAGGCTAACAAGACTTTAGGATTGTTAATATAAATTATTATCCTTCAGATACCTAAAACATTGCTATACGCGTTGAAGTCTATTTTTCAGTCGGTAAACTTCACAATCGACTCGTATAATAATATATCATAAAGCATCTGACAATTCTCTAATAAATTTTTTTCCTGTAGATACAACATCTTAACTCCATTTATCTTTATGAGAAGAGATGTAAGAAAGAATATTTAGTTTTAATTTATCATTTGATTTAGAGTTTTGTAATGAAAAATTAAAAGTAGGTAAATGGCATTTTTTTGCAGCATTTCTTAAAATATCAAATGTGTTGGCCAGTTAATAGTTATTATCATTTGAGAAAATTTTTATATAGAATGTAAAAAACTACTAAAAATATTAATTATATTATTAATTATATATTTTAGTTCAATTTTGTCATTAGCTTATTCCTTTATTTCTTAATAGCATACTTCTATCTGTTCTAATATTTTCTCTTTTAATTATAGAATATATTGGTTAACTATATATTTAAATAAGCCTTGGATAGTTAGACTTCCTTCAATATTAATTATTTTTTATAATAATAAAGTAGTATGTTCATATAAAATTCTTGTTTTAGCAATAGTCATTTTTTATTTTTTTTTATACAAAAATATTTCATTCAATCATGAAAAATTAATTTCTGAATCAGATCGCATATTGTTATAATATCATCCAATTTAATTATATTAGCCAATCAAAATCAGATTTATATAAAATTTTTTGACTAAAAAAAGAGTCTGACTACTAATCTTAAAATATTAAATGATTGATATGAGAACCATTTTTTTATAGATTTGTCACCTTATATATACTTCAAAATAATTATTTTTTATATATTTTTAATAATAAAATATATTGCATTTTATCTTTTTAACTATCTTTAAGACCTGCATGCTAATCTATTTTTATACTAATTAATAATATTAAATAGAAATTAGAATGCAAACTAAAATGGATTTTTTGTTATTCTAGGAAAATTTTTCCTGAAGACACTTTTAAAAATAATTACAGTATTAGTTTTAGGAATTTTAAACTTATTGATTATGTTCTTTTATATTTGTTCTTAGTATTCTTAGTATCCCTAGGAAAAGTAAATTTAAAACATTTTCTTTATTTTTCTATGTTATATATATCATTATATATAAATATTTTTTTATGCTATACTAAAAAATAAAAAAAACTAAGAGATCTGATTTTTACCAGAGCTTTTAAGAATATTAGAAATAATTATATAGAAGATTTTTTAGAAATATAAAATATTAAAATCAATACTATAGTTATTTTTAAGAGCATTCTCAAATAATTTTCCATAAGACAACTTTTTAAGATTAGCATTCTATTGTATCAGATATTTTTATTCTATCAAGAACCTGTTTTAATATTTCTGATGTTTGCCTATACTGAAATATCTTACCCAACTTTTTTTGATGATAATATGCATTTGAATGATACTTTTTTATATATCAATCACATAATTCATATTCAAAAACTATCAAAGTTTTACAATATTCATGTTCACATAGAGATTACTAATATCTTTTCTGATAAATATAACATTCTTCTTGTTGCTTACATTCCTGCTCATAAATTTTCCTTTATTAGAATAATATTAATAAATATATTTACTATCTATTGATATTATTTTTAGATAACACTTTGATATTTATAATTAATTATTTAAACTTTTTTACTTGAATATTATACTAAAATGATATACTAGATAACATATCTGAAACATGATCCAATCTGAACTTTTAGAGTTCCTCAATATACCTTTACCTCATTCTATTATAGTATAAAACTTCTGATATAGGTCAATATTTATATAAAATCTATAATAATAGTGTTAGACTAAGGCATTTCCTTGATGCAGATAATGAGGATAAAATAGAAGTCATGCTTACAGACCATAAAGACTATTCCCTACATGAATTTATTGATAGTTATAAGCCACTCCACCCTATTATAGATTTTAATTTGCTGATAGAAATATTAAATACTATCTCTTAAAACTTTTGAACAAATAGGCAAAAAATTTACTCTGTAACGTCTTTAGAGATACTTGTTTAGAAATATTCTCAAAATGAAATAAAAAAAAACTATAACTATTGCTAAAAGTAATGATATAAAAAAAATATTTTTTTATGTCTCAACTTTTGATATGAAGTTTCTAAATATTACTCAGATTACAGTATTTACTAAGCTTGTTTGTAAAAAACTTCTAAAAGAATTGTAAGAAAATAATATTATTGATAATATTATAAATAAATGATCATTTTTTTTGTGAATACTTGAAATGCCTAAATTTATTGAAAAAACTAGAGAACACATTTATATAAAAGAAGCAATATATTCTAAAAATGAAATAATCTTCACTTCATGCTTTGTTTACTAAATAATAAATCAGAAATCATTGACAATTCTCTCTTGATCATCTCAAAAATAGAAATTATGAGTTATCTTAATATAGATAATATTATTACTAAAGTTAAACTCAAATTAATAGAAAAATTACTCTGAAAGATTAGCATTAAAGAATTTAATCTCTCATTTCCATCAGAACAATCTTCTAATTTCTCAAACACATGATTTCATTATATTATTTATTATGTAATTATAAATATTCTAATGAAAATACATATATTATTTAATATAAAAATTTTATAATTTTCATTACTATTGTACAGACTAGAAAAAACTAAAGATAAGAAAGCCTTTAATAAAGTTTAATTTTAGTAAAATAGCTTTAAGTCTAAAAAAAACCTTTCAGCTTTAGTAAGATTAAAATAACTTAAAATTTTAAATTTATAAAACTATTTCATATGATATGATTTAATATATATGTGTACTTCAAGTAAGAAATTCTTCTACATTGAAGTTTATGAAACTATTTAGGCAATAGTCACCTATATTTTAAAAAATAAAATAATAGAGTTATTAAAATATAAAGATTCAGAAAATAGGCTTTATTTTGATATAAGATCTGAGCTGAAGTTTGCTAAATATGTGATTAAAATAATCAAATATGAAGGCGAAATAGTGAAATTAAAATTATTAATAAACTAGACAATTATTAAAGGTCTAATAACTTATACAGATTGGATTTTCTCTTATACCCTTAAATACTCCTTCTTGAAAACAAAATTCTTTAATCTATTTCTTGAATTTTAACTAAGTCAGTAATAAAAATTAACAAAGAAATTATAGATCTGATTCTTTAGCATATAAAAAATATAATTTGCAATAGAAATGAAATACTTAATAAGTTTATTTGAAACTGATGAGCATACTTGATATAAAAATCAGAAAATAAGTTTCAATCAATCTTAATACTAAAATTCACTTTACAACAATATGGAAAAATATTATCATTAATTTTATTAGTGATAAAGTCTTAATACTATATCTCTATTTCATAACATTAGATTTAGAAAAATTCTTGAATGATTTAATAATACTATTCAAGCCTGAAAGCTTATTATTATAAATAAAACTGAAATGTCTAATATAAAATAGCATAAATTTAATAGATATCACAAATTTTTCATAATAAAAGGAAAAGTTGTTATAGAGTATAAAGGTCTTAAAACTAAACAATTAAAAGACTTCACTAGGTATATGATTATAAGCAATTAGGATATTTAAATCAAAATAAATATAGGGAATTTCTATGTAACCTATTTTGATATATCTTTATAATGTAAAGAAAATACAGCATATTTTAAATGATTAGGAAAAGTTTTTTGAGTATCTCGATATGCTAAAAATAATTATAAGATACTTTTTAATTGCGATCTCTTATATTTTAAATTATAAGAAATTCTTGCAACTAAAATGAAATCAGATATAATTTGTGATCAGCTTCCTACTTTTATTCAATTTATAATTAATTATATTTTCTTATAATATAAGAATAAAGTAGCTAGATCAAGTTATATATCATTATGTTAAAATTATTTTGAATAATATGAAGAAAATAAGAAAACTATTTAGTAACATCATTATTTTTAGAAAGAAATTTTTACAAATCAGCATTGATCAAGCACATTTATAAGATAATAAAGTAAGAATATATCAGTATATTCTTGATCATTTTAAAATCATGACTAAACTCTATGAATTGACTTAGACAATATCAAGAAATTTTCTGATATACTTCAAGGTGAGTTGCTAGTTAATGAAATTATAGACATATTTATATTTATTATGTTAGACATCATTCCCTAAAAAATAATTCTGACTCTTCTAAAAAAGAATATATTCTCTAATGATAAAAAAGCATATAAATAAGATAATTTTACCTAATCTCTTTTTAATTATGTAGTAGAATAAATTAAAGCTTTAGTCATATTGATATCTAGGACATCTGAGACTTCTAAAACTTTTGAATTATCTGAGCTGGTAATTGATAAGTCAGAAACTAACTTAAATAAAATAAGCTAGAAGCTTTTTTTATATTTTTAATAAAATAACAATGAAAAAAGTATTTTAGAAAATAGGCTATTGATACAGTAAAGATTCAAATATTTTCATGACTATTACAGAAAAAGATACTAACTAATTCTAAGAATATCGAAACAGAATAATGGCAGATGTAAAATTTATCGATTTTATAAAAGAAAATGAGATGAATCTAAATACTTTATTTACATATGAAAAGGGAAAGATTAATAAGTGAAGAAATATATCTTCAGGAGTTTGAAAATGTGAAAAAATCCTAATAATATGTTTATGATGATAAGGAGTGATAAAAAAATATAAGCATACTTCAGAAGAATGGTATGCTTTGATAAAGAGTAAATAAAAAGTCAGTTTATATATAAGTAAGATATTTAAATAAGAAGTCTTTTTTCTTTATAATTAAGCTATATATAATTTTAAATTATTATTATTTTTTATATATCTTATTTACTTGTAATTTCAAATTAATGTAAATATCTCTCAGCCAAGCAGATGGTTTTATAAAACTTCTCATATAAGTTATATTATTATTTTTCTCTTCTTTTATTTCTCTGATAATTTTTATCAATTATAATAGTGAATTATTAAAATATTTTTTTGAATTGAACATTTTTTTGTATAGTATATTACCAATAATCTACATATTACTAAATATTTTATATATTATCAAATAATAACATATCTGCTATTACTACAAGATACATAACAGAAACAGACTCAATAATACAATGAGTATTAAAGAGCTTAGTCAGCATGTATCAGAATTTAACATTCTTTTTATGGATAAAGTTAAGAGAAATCAGGTACAATAATATCTTTAAAAAGGATATAACTTTAGCAAAGAACAGATATTTGTATTGATTCTTAAGCTAACAGTTAGTCTAAAAAAAGACAAAGTTGTATTTAATACTTCTAATATCTTTCAAAAGTAGAACTGGTAAAAGAAGACATAATGAATATATGTTAAATTTTATAAGAAGAAAATATTAGGAAATTAGCCTAATATATTATTCAGGATAAACTTAGTAAAGCAGAAGTAAAATTATAGTTAGAGCTTTAATCAAAATAACTTCTAATACTATTGTAACTTTATCTCACCTTTCTAGGCTTCAGATAGAATTGTAAATACTCAATATTTCAGAAGAAATAATTTCTGTTATATTGATTTATATAACCTGTTCAGCTAATAAAATTCAAAAGGAAAAAAGTTTGCCATATGAAGATAAAGAAATCGATTATCTAGACAATATAATAAACTTTTCTATAATTGGTTAATTATACACTAATATGATTAGCTAATAACAAATCATATAACTATTCATTCTAATAAAAAATTTAAAAAAATTTTAATTTTTTAAGTTTAAAATCATTAATATTTATGTGAAAATATTATGTAAAAAAAAATCAAATTATCTTTAATAAGTGAAAAATATATTAAAATATTTTTTTATTAAATTATATTAATATAAAATATATATAAATAATTATATAAATTATATTTATTATTAGTTATTTGGTTTAAAAATTTAAATCAAATTATACAATAAAATTAAAATATAAAAGAATAGTTATATATTATCTATTATTTATTAGAAATAATTTAACTTTCTCTTTTACTTGTATAAATAAATAAAAATAAGTTTTAAAAATATATACCTATATATAATTTCAAATCTCAATCTCTTTCTCTTTTTCTATATATTTATATATATATAAAATAATATATTGTAAAGAAACTCTTATTAACTAAGTTTTGAATTACCTTATTTTTTACCAAATTACTTTAACAGTTTATAAAACAGAAGGTATACTTTAGAAATTTTTTTATTGCCATTTAAAGATAAATGATCATCATTTTTATATGAATTTAATATATAATAATTATTTTAAAAATCAACTAATTAGGCTTAAGCTATACTTATCCAGATTATTTTATATTAGAATTAGTAAAAAAGGTTAGATGAGTATGATGTATTTAATATACCTGACTTATAAGCTTTTGATATAATGATAATGCTTTGCATCTGTCCTACTGATATTAAAACCTTACATATATGGTCAACAGGATATTTTTTGAGTATTTAAATTAATGAAAAAGAATGAGAAGTGAATAAGACAATTGCTTATATGAATTCAAAAGCAATTTTTTCTAGACAATTAAGAGATCTCAGAAAGCCTGATGTATTGTGATTTAATAAATTTCTGAAAAAAAATGAATTTATTTCTAAAAGTGATAAATCACTATTTCCTAAATTCTTACACAATCTAGAAGTAATGTTTACAATAGTATTATATGGATTAGGAATATTTTAAAAACTAACACTATTACTAGTGAAGCACTTAGATATAATTCTAATAATAATACTGCATTATTGTAAAAATCTATTATAGTAAATTATCACCTCAGAGGAGTGTCTTATAATCAAGCCAATAAATAATAATAGTGATTTTCTAAATTATTTGAACAATTAATACACATTTAGGTATGGTAAAAATCAATTAAAGTTTTAGTTTCTTTAGCTTCTAAAAATATCCATTTTTTTACTGTAATATTATACCATTCACTCTAATATCCTAGAATTAGCATTAGGTTTGCATTGTAATAATGTAGATCATTATTAGAAAGAAAAATAATCCAATATAGTTTGACTTTAAGTAACTCAATAACTATATATAGTGAAGAAGCTATAAATTATACATCTTGACATATATTAATTGATCAGTAATCAAATACTTGAATATCCAATTAATAATTTTCAGATTTTTGCAAATAAATAAAAATTAAATGTAAAGCCCAAACTTTTTTTTTAAAAAAGTATTTTTTGTTTCTTTTGTACCTTTAGATAAGATTTTTATCTTATAATCAACTATTATTATAGCTTCTTTTTCATTTAAATTTAATAGATTTAAAAATACTTTTCGTATTTGATGACTCAAATAATAAAAAATTTGATTTTGTAATTCATAAATTTCCTTATGAATATTGTTTAAAGTGATTTTTTAATATTAATGAAGAATTGAAAAAGTGCATCACAATTTTAACATATGTGAATATGTTGTTTATTATATATAGCAAAAGCAAAAAAAAGGCAATAGTTTATATATTGATTATATAATGTTATTTTATCAGAATTTACAGTCAAATGTGACTTATATTCTCTTTTCAGATATCGTTTTAATTTCTAATAATCAATTCTAAAAAAAAAATTATTAAAAATTAATATTTATATAAATATTATTTTTTATTAATTATAAGAATGAAAATATTATCTAGATATGAAGATTATTAACGTAATTTTGAATGTATTTGGTAAGTTTATCAAATATTTTATAGTCATATATATTACATATTAAATATAAGTCACTAAGATTCTCATGATAAATATATTTATTATCCTGTAAATGCTTATAAAAGTATTCTTTTTACTCTATTTGAATATTTTTCATGAAACTTTCTTACAATTCTTATTTTGTATTTTTATGTAATAAACTTATTTTTGCATAATGGCATTTATTTTGTATAAACTTATTATTATATTAGCTTTATCAGAAAAGAAGTAATTGAGATACATTTAGTCTATTAATACATGCATATTAACAAGTTCATGATACTATATTTATCACTATCTATAAGATTATATTTTTTATTAATTTAATTATTTTTGATAATATATATTATAGTAATATGCATTAACAGTATACTAATCCCTAATTTTGATCTAAATTCTTAATAGGTAAATTTTATAGTAATAATTAAAAAAATTTGTCTTTGATCATATTAACCTCTATTTGTATTTTCTAATATATTATGAAATGCTTGTTAAAATATAAATAATTAATTTTCTTGATAACACAGATTTTGTTAGAGAAATCCTGATTTATAAAGTATTTATAATATTATATTATTTTTTTATGTATTATATGATTTCATTTAAAATTTAAACTAAATCAAAAAATTATTTGTCAATAATAATAAAATAAAAGTTAATTTATTTTTTGCATAATTCTAACTTTAGATTCTTCTTTTTTGAAGGAAATGATATTAGTATATCCTGTATTTTGAACAAATACTCTTCAAACACACTATTTTTGATAATTAATTTTATACTTAAATAGATATAAATCTAAAATAGCTTTTTGTAATTCTAAAATATCACTTTTTTGATTCAACTATTTATCAAATAAATTATGCTATTTGATTTAATATGAAATTCTTTTCAAATAATATTTATAAAGATTTTCTAATATTTCTTCTAAAGTCCAATCTGATATCTTTTAAGAAAAAATTTATGCTTGTTAAATATAAATTTATGTATATGAATTTTCTAATCTAAAAAGGGTTTTTTTCAGAATAATTTGAAAGCCTGCCAATACATAAAATTGAAAAACAGATTTGTATTCTTCTTTTTTATAGTTCCACTCTAATTTTTTAATTTTTCCATTTCTAGCATAATTACGTTCAATTTTTTAAGACTAATTATATATAAACAAATATAATATAATTAAATAATTGTTGTATAATATTTGTATTGTCAAAACTTATAACTTGTGAATCTGTGTACTTCACATTTGAACAAAAATCTTTTTCATAATAAATATTAATAGCTTCTGTTAATGAACTGCATACACCTGACTGATTTTCTTCAAAAAAAACACAAAAATTCAGAAAAATTTGAATATTAAATATCTTTTACAACAGTAATTATGAAGTCACATTTGTTTAAAACTGTATGTATTTTCATTTCTAAATAAATCAGAAGAAAAGGAATATGCATAAGATTTTTATTTATAGGTTATGTAAACTATTAATTATAATAAAATAGGCTATAATATAAATTTTTTATAATTTTACTTGTAAAAATAAGTGGTATAATGTATTTTTTACTTTTACTCATATGTTTTGATTTTAAAAAAAGTTAAGTATATAAAAAACGTAAGATTCTAAAAGATGCAAAATTATATAGATGTATTATCTTTAGATTTTATATATGTTAATCACTATTTTATATACAGATTATGAATTAAATAATAAGACTTTATTTAGAAGTATGTGAAGTTATAAAGAAAAATTATATTTTAGATTTATAAATAATATTAAGAATTAGATACAATTATTGAGAAAGTAAACAAAGCTATAAAAAATTTTAATACCTTCTATTTTTACAATATTATTATTAAAAAGATATTACATATAATTGTCAAAGATTATTTGAGTTTAAATATATTATTTATTTAAATTAATTAATTATAATAATTTTTAAGTATTTAGATTAAAGATTTAACTAAAATTTATTATAGAATATTAAAAATTTCAAATTTATTTAAGAAGTTTTAAATTTATTAATCTAATTAATATAAGCTTAGTTTATCAAAGTTAAGAAAAATCATAAATTGAATAAACTCTTAAAAGACTATATATTTAATAAAATAAATTTAATAAAATTTTCAGAAAAATATTCTTGAATAAAATCAAAAAAGCAAAGCAAATTATTAAATATATTATAAAATATAAAATATATATTTAATTTATATAATAAATTTAATAGCTAATAATAAATTTTTTATTTTTCCCTAATAAAAATTTTTTTAATAGCAATTTCTCTAATAATATTTTATATAAATAGCAATTTCTTATATGATAATTTTTTGATAATAATTTTTAATAGTAATTTTTCATTAATTTTCTTAATAATAATTATTTAATAGCAAATTTATCTAATATCTACTTTTAAATGTCTATTTCTTTAACAAATTTATTTATATTATAAATAATTTTACTTAAACTATTTAATATTATATATTGATAAAACAGATATTAGAAAAGCTACTTTTTGTATTACACATATATTATAAATATTATTGGTATTAAATAATAAATTATTTTAAAACTTTTAATTTTAATCAATCATATTTTTTTTTAATAAAATAATCTAAAATATTCTAGTCAGTAAATTTATTTTATAATAGGAAATAATCACTATAATATATTTGATAAATTCTTTGATTATATTATAAGACTAAAGATTATACTACAATTAATTATAATCTTATAATACTTGTTTTATAACTAATTATAATTAATTATAATGTTATCTTTATATAAAAATTCTAAATTTAGTTATAATAGTTTTTTTAAATTATTATTATTTAATATAAACAGTTTTTGTAAAAAAAAAAAAGAATTTTTAAGAAAATTACCAAAAAATTGTTTTTTTACTTTATAAGCTAAATATTATTTTTTAGTAAAATAAATCTATAATTTAGAAAAAATCATATTTACTAGAATTGGATAAATTATTAGCCGCGAGGCCAATTAAATCTGAAAATTTAATTTGCCTATGCTAAGAAATTGCTACGCCTAAACTTAACCATATCAGGCCACTTTCATATAATATCAGGAGTTTAAATTTTGAAGGCTTAGGTTTTACAGGCCGCAAATTTTTTTTTTTTGACTTTAATAATCTCTAAAATGGTATGTTATAAAAATTGCTTTTACATTTTAATTAATTCTTCAAAGCATATAATTTAATTAAGCATTTGATTTCTATGATTTTGCAGAATTGTATTAAATATATTTTTAATAATGTTTTAGTATATTAATTTTTATATGTAAATAAATTTTATGCTAAATATATTCTTTTCTATTTCTATTAATCTTTATATGAAGAAAATAGATTATAATATAATAGAAGGTTTGTTCTATTAATAATTAATTTTACTTTTACAAGAAATTGCTTATACATTATATTTAAAATCAATTTAATTATCAGTTATACTTTCTTCTAACTCTTTTTAGTATTTTACACTATCTTCAATTTTATATAAATTTATCCTCTTATACATTTATCTAAATTATTAATAATATTTTAGCAATTTTTCTTATGTTAAACTTAGAATTTTTTACGGTTAGTTCTTTATTCAGTTTTATCTTTTTCTTAATTAAAATAGATTAACGTAATTTTAAATATACTATAATTCTTTAATAATTTCCTTTTCAACTGCTTTTATCACTTCTTTTTTTTTTTTCTTTTTCTTCAATTGCATAATTAACTATAATTTTACAGTATTTTTATTACTTCTCCTTTTTGTTATATAGTTATCAAAACTGATTTACAAATTATCATTTAATAATTTAATAGCTTTTAAGAATTTATGTCAAAATGACTATTGTTAAACATCAATAATTTTTACATAAGATCTTATTTATTTGATATCATTAGTTCTTATAACCTTAACATTCAACTATATAAAATTAAAGTGTATTTAGAAGATCTCTTTAATAATAAAGTTGATTAGTTAACAAAAAATTACTATAATATAACTGGCCTAACAATTGATCTCTAATACTCAAATTAAGTTTCTTTTAATACAAAAATATACTAATTGCAATTTCTATCTATCACTTTATTAAAAATTATAAGGTCTATTATATTTGCTTGTTTTAGGTAGTTAAATTTAACTAACAAATATGATAATTTTCTCATAAATTAAATAATCACTATATTTTATCTAAATGATAATATTGCTAATACATATATCTCTTATTTTTAAGAAAATAAAAGAACGGAAAAAGACTAGACATATAGATCGTAAGAAATAAAAAAAAGACACGTGAAAAATAATATACAATTTTTTCTTTTTTAAAAAAAAAATACGCATTTAATAAATATCTCATCGGATTGATCATTTATTTATACAGTGAAAATTTTCAAATTTTTTAATAAACTTTATAATAAATCAAATTAAAAAAATTAAAAAAAAATTATACTTTAAACGTAATAATAAATATATTATTATAGTAATCAAGCATAAAAAAAAAGATAAATAGAGAGTTGTAATTCAGTTCGAACGACTGGCCTTTTCAAGGACAGCCTCGAAAGAAACTTCCGATAAATCAGTGCCTTGTATTTCGATGGCAACTCCGACAAGTCTCCTGCGAATGGCTTCTTTGCTTGAAGCGTAAAGCATTTTCTCCTTGATTTTGGAATCATCGGGTGTCCTAAATAACGACATATTACAATTGTTAATAGATTTATATTGAAAATTTTAAATTCATCTTAATAATATTTTGAAAATTAATAAAAATTAAATCAGCCCTTATCGCCACAGACACACGAAAACCTTCAGAAAACACTATAATATATTTTTACATTGTGAATTCAACAAAAAGAAAAAACCATACCAAGAGTAAAATGCAATCTTATTACGTTGACCTTCACCGGGCTTTTCGTAATCGAAATCATAAACAGCATAACGGGGTCCTTTCGAAGTAAGAACTGTAATGAAATTATCATAGGTACTTTCTTCAGCAGCTTCTTCAAGAATGATCGATTTATTTTCATCGTCAAGCTTATACAGAAGGTATTTGTATTTTTTCTTTAGCTTGAGATCTTGGAAAGCTTCCAAGCATTCATCTTTAACATTAACACCACTAGCACTAGACTAAAGAATATAAGAAATGTGCTGTAAATAAATTATATGCTTTGAAGAATTAATTAAAATGTAAAAGCAATTTTTATAACATA
>CAJVPQ010002598.1:0-13295 GCA_910591825.1 Funneliformis caledonium
ATGATAAACCCGACTCGAGAAAAAATTCGAGTCGGGTCGATCAACCCGGGTCGACTCGACCGGCTCGGAGCACTAGTTTATTCCACCTGTTAAAATGAAAAATATGGGAATTGAAATTTTTCAATACCATTAAATCCCGTGTTATAAGATACACTACAATTTTCTTTTCTTTGTATATCATTGAAATTTTGATATTCAAAGGAGAAATAGGAGAGTAATTAAAAAATTTCGAAAGTTGGGTATTATTATATTTGTATTTATAACCTTTTTGTAATATTTTGAATCCGAGTCTTGACACAAACTTGTTTATATCATTTTAATGGTTATAATTTAAATATATCTACTCATATTTTCTACAGAATTCATGTTTAAAAATTATGTTTTATAGCTAATTCATCGAAATTAAATAAATTCATATATATTTCATCAAAATTTTCGCATAATTAACAAATGTTAGTACAAAAACTTTCCGCAGTAGGCTCATAATAATTTCCTAAACAAACTATAGTTGCAAAGATTTAGAACCTTCGAACATGAAATGGCAAGCAAGCATTTTTTTAAGTAGAAATTATGCTGTTATATTAAAAGCCAAGAAATATCAGTTTATTTTTATATACAATTGTTGTAAATAACTAATTAATTTAATTTACTCATTTTTAAAATATTAAATTTAATTTTTCTATAAAATTTCTGTACAATTTTGTTCTGTGCGATTTCTCTCTGTTAAAAATTTCAGCACGTTCATAATTGTATGAAAACTTGGAACATCCATACAAGACTTCATTAATCACCTGTACGATTTTTTAGGAAATATAAATATTATGGTTTCTAGTACATTCAAAACCATTACTATACCTGGGTCCATAGCGATTGATTATTGCTTTTCTATATTTATATTTTTTTTATAGAATCTATTTTATTTTTTATTTCGGTATGAATAGGGTTTCGATCCTTATTTAAACTATCCGGATTAATTCGTCATCCGAGCTTAATTGTGATCCGATTTGTTTTCCGGATTAATAATAAGTTTGTTAATTTTATAAATTTCATAACTCTCTCAAATTATTGCAAACATGGAAAATGATTCAGGGCTTTTGAAAAAATCGAATTATACAAATAATTTATGATGAGTATGATTCAATGAAAGGTGCACCTACAACAATTGGAGATTCTTCTTCCAATATAAATTAAATCACGCGTTCATATAGGTAACATTTCCAAAATCGTCTTGGTAAAAAAAAGAAAAGTAACAAATGGGCTTTCTGAAGAAAATGAAATATCAAAATATTAGCAATGCCAAAAAATCCATTAGAATGGTGGAAAGAAATGCATAAAATTTGGCTATCCCTTGTAACAAGTGAACGCCTATTTTCAGATGCCAAACACCTCATTTCTCTTCTTAGAAATATTCTTAATCCTACATTATTGGCAAAATGCTTTTTTAAAAACGTAACATTATCGTATGTGACTGGAATAATTTAGAAGACAACCAGTGATGGGTTTTGGACACAGTTTTAGATTTTAAAAGTTTTGGACTAGGTTTTGGACATAGAAAAAGTGTCCAAAACCTGTCCAAAATATGTCCAAAACTGTCCAATTAATTGCCCAACACTGAAGTCAACAAACTAGAAATAGTTAGTAAATTTATATTTATTATGTTAATGATGATTCTTGTTATTTAAAGTTGGATTAAAATCCGGATAAAAAATTTAATCCGGATCGTTAATCCTTACCCGGATTTTAAACCGAAACCAGGTTAATCAACAACTAACTAAGGCCCGTCCTAAGAAAGATTTATACAACTATTTACTTTATACGATCCTTTGTGTAGTTGGTTATTAGTCAGTCTATATGGAGACACGATAAAGTTTGAAAGTGAAACGTGGAAATTTATTAACTCAAGATTTCGAACGTCTCTTCTCAACCGTATTCTTTGAACAAAGCGGATTTTCGAGGTTATATACAAAATTTCTAAATACTAATTTAAAATAAATATCAAACATAATAAAAATAATGAACATATCAAAAATAACAATTATAATAATTTTAATATAATGAAAGAATTAAAAAAAAAAAAAAAAAATCGAAACAGCTCTGATAACAATTTAATTTGACATAATCACCAATAATTTTTACAAATAAAAAAATTTACTATTTATTATTTACAAATAGAATTCACTAAGTGAGCTCCACATAATTGTTTACGAGATAACTAATACATGGAAAGAAATTATCGCAACTTACATTTTCTAATCAATAATAAACTTAAATTTTTAAATCATCTAAGGACATGATGCTGCATCAAGTTATAATAAGAAATAAAGTTAGTTTATAAAGCAAAGAGACTAAACATTAAAGAAGTTTATTGAAATAATGTTTACCTAAGTATTCTACTAGTATATATAGCTTGTGAATTGTTTAGACGTTGTTTTTGTTTATCAGCAGCTAGTTTTGATAAATATTCATCATAAACTTTTACTTGATCTAAAATTTCATCCTTTATTTCCAACTTTTTATGTAAAAACCAGTTTAATGATAATTCATATAATTCTTTAGAGGATTTCCTTTTGGAAGGATTTTGATCCCAACAAATTTCCATCATTTCAAGATAAAATGGAGGTATTTCTTCTCTCTTAATTTTAGGGCGGATGCCATTGCATATATCTATTGACAGGAGATAATCATGTGCAACATCGTTAAACGGTTGTTTTCCAGTAGCAATCAAATACATAATCATTCCTAAACCATATATGTCAGCAGCTTGTGTATATGGCTTTCCTAATAATACTTCAGGTGGTAAGTACTCCTTTATCTTGAAATTCGACTGGATAATATCCAACCTATTGAAATAATGCATAATCTCGATTAAATAGAGTCGTGCATAAATTATGATACGTCATGAATCATGAAATTTACCTCATTTAAAAAACTCTCATTAATATCTTCTGAATCATGCAAACATTTTAGAGCGACAACCTCATCATACCGAATAAATCCATTATCTTCCTCACTGTATTGTCTTAAAATTCCTTTTATCCAAGTTGCTGAATAAATTGTGGCAAATCCACCTTTTCCACCTCTTCGAATTTTTCGTAAGGTATCCACTCAAAGAATTCATATGGACTTCTTGCTTTTTGTTGTTGACTTTTTATGAAATCATCTATTTTTTTATTTCCACTCCAGTCACATATATTGCTTTGTGCATATTTCACTGAGCATTTTTTGCACCAACGGATATTTTCGAATTTATCTACCTCTACATGTGTATAAAGACTACCACAATTTAAACAGAGTTCATCGTTTTCATTATAATATATTTCATTTTCTAATAATTCTGAATTCATGGTTGCAAAGTAAATCCATTTCAATTATTGAAAGCATTTTTTTTTTTTTTTTATAAAAAAAAAAATAAATTAGCCACAAACTCAAAATGTAAATCAAATTTAGATTTTGGAGATGATCTACAATATGAAAAATTATTGTTCTCTGTAATATCGATAGAAATTGTTAATTTTCAACTTGGATTATTTCGCGATAATTTATGTAGAAAAAATATATATACTTTCAGTTATAAAAGGATTTAAGGTTACACTATATTCTAAATAAATCCGTTTAATCTATAAATATTTTATTGAACTATTTCACTATCGCTATCGAAAAAAGGTATCTTTGATATTTTTACTGTCCATTAATTAGGTCAAGTTAAAACAAGTAATGATTAAAACTATGTTATAATAATAAAACTCATAAAAATTTTACCTTATACCCGGTAAAATGCTAAGCTGGTGCTTACCTTTTTTCGTATCAATTTATTTATTCGAATATTCAATTAAAAAAAAATAGTAATAATAAACTAAAAAACTACTTATTTATTATCATCACAAAAAAAAATCTTTTTTTTTGTATTTTAATTCAAATTGCATCTTTAAATTCATATCCTTTATTGCATTTATTAAAAATAAACTTCCGTAAAAAACTATTGTAAAAACATTATTTACCCCGTAATGTTTACCACTCCAAAACTTTCCGACCGATAATTTTCGAGAGCAAGCAAAATTTGATTTTCCCAAAATGTTTGTACATATAATGCTATGTTTTACCTCCTAACTTCGTATGGGAGATATGTTTAATTATTGATAGTAACTAGATTCATAGCCAGGTGCTGGCCTTAATTAATATTTGAAAGTAACATGAATATTTTATTTAATATTTATAAATTTCATTATTAAATTTGCTGGAATATATATTGCATATGTATAGATTATGATGTTATATTAAATTGGAAGTGGTTGTGATGTTTTTTGTTTAGATGAAAATGTTCTTTAATTACAAATTAATTTTATCTAAATTTATTATTTCCTATTTTGAACATTGTTTTCAAACGGAACGGACCGCTTCGTCACCGCGGCGAAGGTAAGCTGACTAATTTTTTGGTAATTAGTTTTGATTTTGATTACTAATTTTATTTATTTTATCTCGGTGATTTTTTTTATTTTTTTTAGGCTAGATAAGTTCATTCCTTGGCTGGAATTATCGGATAAAACAGGATTTTTGTTACCGCAGCATAGGTTTTTGACAAATTAGTTATCATTACTTTAATTATTAGTAATCGTAATCGTTATTTTTTTATTTTATTTTTTTTAGGATTTTTGATCACATTCAAGCTGCTACTTAATGTATGTTTTTCTTTTACTTACTATTTTCAAATTTGTTTTTTAATTTATTTCTTTAATTTCGATATTATTTTTATTCAGTTTTTCGTCAAATAAGTAAGTTCATTTTTTATTTTTTTTTCTTTTTAGTTTTATTTTATTTCTATTTTATTTTCATACATGGTTTTCAACCACGGCGTCAGTCTCGTTTTCATTTATTTTTCAGGTTTTTTTTTTAAAAATTCAATTAGAAGAAGATGTTAAAAACATTCACTTCACTTTTTTTTTCTATTTAATTTTTTTAAAACAGCAGAAAGTAAATAGTAAAAAGGAACTATTTTGAAGCTGAGAGACAAATTTATTACTTTACTTAACATTTTAAATATTTTTATAGAGAAAAGGAATTGTTAATTTTTTTTATTATATTAGAGTATTAAAGAAAAATAAATAAAAAACAGTTAAAAATCATAAAAATTTTATTAATTAAAATAAATTGCTTATGTACAGTATATATAGATAATAGATCCTTCATATTATTACTTTATTTTTAATTTATAAATATATAATTTGTATAAAATTCAGATTTTATTTGAAGTTCAATTTCAGATTTCAGATGGGCTTGTATCTGAAATTCAGATTTTATTTGAAATTCAATTTCAGATGTCTAAATTTCAGACAACCTAGTATCTCAAATTCAGTTTCTATCTGAAATTGAATTTCAGATATCCTAATTTCAGACAGCCTTGTATCTGAAATTCAGATTCTATCTGAAGTTCAATTTCAGATATCTCAATTTCAGACGGTCTTATATTTAAAATTCAGATTTTTATCTGAAATTAAATTTCAGTATCTCAATTTCAGATAGTTTCGTGTCTGAAATTCAGATTCTATCTGAAGTTCAATTTCAGACATCCCAATTTTAGACAGCCTTCATTCCTGAAATTCAGGTTCTGTCTGAAATTTAATTTCAGATAGTCTTGTATCTGAAATTAGAATTTAACTGAAATTAAAATAGTTACACAGAAATTGACCAATATTGGAACTCAAATCTCAATTTCAGATACTCGAAGATCGTCTGAATTCCAATTTCAGACGAAAATCAATTTCAGTCACAACATTGATATCAATATCAATATATCGATATAATAAAAACGACCACCATATTTCCTAACCAAATTTATACCTATTTCTTCCTTTTTAAGAATGGCCATAGCTTCCACTATATAAAGTGGAATCTTCCTGACACCAACTACAGTATATGGCATAAACTGTATATAGTGTTAATAAACAAATATAAAAACGAAAACTAAGTATAATTATTTTAACTCATATAATTGAAATAATTAATATAAAGGACATTTTGACATTTTTAATATTTTCAATATTTTTACGGATTAAAGATCGAAACCCTAGTTTGAGTATTAATTATTTTGTTGTTGTTTTTTGTTTTTTATTATTTTTTAAATTTTCAATTCGCTCCCTGTTAGTTATGGTAATATTCGGTCCACCGACTGATTGACTGACCGCCGGTTGATCGAGTTTACAGTAATAGCAATATAATTTAATAATAGCATGGTTGAAATATAACGTTTTTGGCTTATTAGAATGTTTTTATTTAGCCAAAAATTAGCATGGAATTATTTACCTTCTTAAATAAAATAAATTTTTTTTATGTTCATTAAAAAATATTTTTTTAAAAAATTTAATTTGTATATAATTAAATAAAAATATATTATTAAATGGTTGTTAATTTATGATTTAAATCGCCATTACCCTGGTCACAGTGATCAAATATTTTAATTTCCGACTCTTGATTTATTCTTCTTTTTTTATTTTTCTTATAGTTCCTATTTCGAGTTGGATCACTTCCATAATTTACGTGCAAGCGATCAAAATTCTGGTTTTTTATGGGTTTATTAATTTATTTATTTATTGTTTCTTTCAATTTTTGGGTTAAATTATTTTTGGTTTATCATTATTAATTTTTTTTAAACTCTAATTAATATGGCAAAAGATATAATGAAATGTTGTGGTCTGAATCGCAAATACTAAGTTACAAATATTTGACTCGAATTTTATTTTGATTAATGATATTTATTCTGATTACAATTTCTACATTACATAACGGTAACACGTGATCGTATAAAATTCGTAAAAATTTCGAAAATGAAATAATTTAAATTCCTACGAAAAAATATTGTTTTGCTTGGTTCTTTACGTTTATTTATAAGCCAAGGAAAGGCAAAAGTAGAAGGTCTTTAATATTAGGTAAGTTTGATGTAAAATAAAATAAATCAAGGTTGCCTCTATGCCCGGTGTTAGCCCGAATTTAAACGGAAACCAGGTTAACCAAACAACAATTAAATCTAACTGAGGTCCGTCCTAAGAAAGATTATGCAACTATTTACTTTATACAATTCTTTGTGTAGTTGGTTATTAGTCAGTCGGGGTTTATATACAGAATTTATAAATATTAATTTAAAATAAATAAAATAAATATATCAAACATAACGAATATATCAAAATAACAATTATAAGAAATTTAATAAATATATATAATAAAACAAAATTGATATATACTTTTAATATTTTCACGCAGCTACTGCGCCATTCGTAAATGCTGATCTCTTGCAACACCGGCGATCTACACTTCCATAAACTAATTATAAAAAAGAGGTATAAGGAAAGAAATCTTTTATGGAAAAATAAATTTAAGATGAAAATAAATTAAGAATTACTCACCTGATACTTAAAGTTACCATCTGATCCAAAGTAGAAACTAAAATGAAAAAAAGAAGAGACGCAAGGTTTACATCATTTCTAAGCTAAAAGTTCTCGATCTAACATTTAGGCTTGGATAATATTTTCAGAAACAAAATTTCGAAAATTCTTTTTTCATCATGAGGCCTAAAGTATAAGAAAGCAAAAGTATAAATTATAAGAACATAATAAGTCTAAATCTCATTGATTAACAAGATGTATTTGTGGTCATCGAAAAAAATAAATCTAAGCAAAATGTACAAGCTTTTCAGTATTCTTTTCTGAAAATAAAAAAAATACCTGTAATGCAAAAATGCATATTTTAGATTTACCTTAAAGAATTATTTGTGTTCTGAACAAAATAGCGCCAGTGTAAATACAGAGATAAAACTATTCTTATATAATTTGTTTTAAGGAATGGTAATGAAACACCACAAAAACATCCTTAGTCGAAATCAACTTTATTAAAACAAAACTAACAAATTAACATTTTTTTGTATACTCAAGCTTATGATGAATTAATAGATTTGTCTTTCATAATTTAAAATCGAAAATGTGGTAATGAAATTTGCTGTTTTAGGAGTCAGGCCAAATAGTCAAAGGGAATCAAGTATTTTGGCATGGCATGCATCTTTTTTAATTAATGGAGGTATGTAATTTTTATACTGCTTATTTATTATAAAATGGTATTGAAATATATTAATTTTGATTATTTATAGTAGCGTTAAAATTGCAGAGAATTAAAGAATAAATAGCAAGATCAGCGACAATAAATACAGTTAGCAAGCTTAATGTAATGATGGCTCAGCGCATTATACGATTGACAAATTACCAAACAACCTGCAACGTAATAGTAAAATATTGCGTAATGAAGTGTGACTTTAGATCAAGAAATGGAAATGTGATTATAATGGTTGAATTACAAAAATTGTCAGAGTTGCTACAATTGTTATTCTTTAATAAAAATTTAATGAAACTAGATAATTATTCGTAAATATTATATAATACCGAGGGCATTAAAATTTAGCGTACTCTTATAACAATCACTTCAGAATAAGCTGTATAGATGAACTTATAATGAGTCTTCCTATCTATAAGCTGTATATCGACCTATATTATGGTATTTCATAATGTATATATACCATTCGTTAGGCAACGTCTATGTTCAAATTGAAAATTTGCCTAAAAACGACTTGAAAATCATTTCATAATTAGTTTCATGTTGTTTAAAAGTATTCATTAGGCTTTTTATTGACGAATGAAGCAACTAGAAAAAGATAATGAATGTGCAAGAAATAGAAGTTTGGTTATTGCTGACTTACCACAAGAAAATGATTTAGCTATGATTTGAAGATATAGTGCTATAAGAGGATGTCGTATGTGCAATGCAACAAAAGACTCTAGACTTCTGAAAATATTGATTTATTGTAAGTTATCACCATCTTACGAATAACCAATTTGAAAAGATTTCTATAGAATCAATGATATGATTAAGTTTACAGCCGCCAATTTCAATGTATTAAAAGAGAATAACATCATAAGATGTCTTTTATCTTAGGGCTGGCAAAGTACTAAAGTTTTTTAAGATAATAATCGAAGCATTTACATATTCACTAAATATCCACTGATTTATCGTAATGGTTGTGAAATTTGTCTTAATGCGCAGTAACTGCGTGTACAGTATACTAATATAACTTTACCGTAGTAACTATATAGAGAACAAAATCATGGCTAAAGAATTTTTTATTTGGTAACGATTTGGTCACAATTTACATAAAGAAGTTCTATAGGTGCATTTTTTCATCCAAATAAAACCTAATTCTAACATTCTATTAAAATCGAGCTACGTACATAGTTAATAATATGATCCTTAACGTGATTTCAATAGCTTACCCAAATTTCATAAATAAAAAATAATTAATAAAAAAATCAAAAAAAAATTTTTAAATATATATGTTCGGTTTTCTTAATTTGTATTTTTTATTTTATTAATTTCCTTTTTTTCGGTTAATTTATAAAAAGTTAAAAAATTTTTTTAAATATATTTTTGAGTTTTTTTTTATGCGCCCTCAGGCACGTGATTATAATAAAATATTTTGTCACTTCGTATCACACCCCTCAAGTTTCTGTATTTACTTTTTTATTCAGGGACTGTTTTTTTTGAGTAGCGAAATCTTATTTGTCACTTGTTACCGTTAGATTTAGTTAGGGTTATGATTAGGGTAAGTTAGGGTTAGGATTAGGGTTAGTGAGAGTTAGGATTAGGGTTAGTTAGGGTTAGGATTAGGGTTAGTTAGGGTTAGGTGTTAGCATATTATTGGTCAAATGTCACTTATACATCACATTATATATGGGTGACACCAAATGCACGGTGCACCAAATAAAAGATTTCTTTTAAATTTAATTTTTTTTGCGAGTTTAATACTTTTAATTTCGACTTGATTTAATTTTTTAATTTATTTGTTGAATTCTTTTTATTTTAATAATTTAATTTTTAAATTGATTTTGTTTAACTAATTCCGAATTTTTATAATTCAACCCTCCGCGATTTTTTGATTTTTTTAAATTTAATTTAATTTTTAATATTCGCAAATTTATCGTTTAATTTTTTTTTTTAATTAATTATTTTAATTAGGAACTTTTTTTTAATTTTTATTTAATTTTTAAATACCCACGATTTTTTTTAAATTTTTTTTTTTTTTTATAATCGCACGTTCTTATGTATAATTTTTTTTTTAATATTATTTTATTTAATATTTTATAAGAAATCGAAAATCGAATCTTGAGAAACGATAATCGCGATTAAATCGATTTTCCAATCGATTCTATCGAAATCGATTCTGATCCCTATTCTAACAAATGTTACAGGTCCGATTTACTTCACCGGATTGATTAGGTTCTAAATGGAGTTACATGTGTTATTGTAAAATTTAACAACAAAATATAATCCTTTCTCAAAGTTAAAGATTCAATATCAATATCTCAAATTCCAGGTATATTCAACTAAACCATTATTGAATTATCCGTATTTTATTAATATCATTTGTCGACACGTTGATTTATTTAATTATTATTCAACAGATAAAAAAAATATTAAAATATAATTATTTGGAAGTGATTATTTGCTTGTCATATTTAACATAAACTTTTATTAAATTTAGTACCACATTAAAGAATTAAATCATGTGACATTTACGTTCCATACAAATAATGATGCACAGCGTTGATCATATGATCATAAACACGGAGGTTTAATCCCGTAATCCCGTTAAACTTTCTTTTTTGAATAATTATTTTCTATTTCATTGCATTATGGCCTCCATTCGTATGGAATTAGTTCACGATGCAGTGAATAGAGCATATGCATTAACTGATTATAACACAGACTTAGACAAACAGTATGAATTTAGACAACAAACAATTTACACTGATGAATCTCTCACAAATGAGGAAAAATCAAAGGCAATATTAGAATTAAGTAAAGATTATGAATATTACAAAGTTACTTTAAATCAAGGAATTAAAAGGGTTTGTGAAAACTGCAAACAAGAATGTTTAGCAATATCGTATTGTGAACATTGTATTCGAAGTTATTTAAAAGCAAAATTTTCAGAATGGACATCTGGAAATAATAAAATTGATAATTTAATAAAGAAATGTCAGATGGAAGCAATTACTCCTTATAGAATAGTTGAGTGGATACCATATAATAATTTACAAAATATTGAGTATATAACTAAAGGTGGATGCTCTGAAATTTATACTGCAGTTTGGATTAATGGATGGTATTATGACTGGGATTCTATTAGAAAACATTTAATAATATATGGAAGCTATAAAGTAATACTTAAAAGATTAGTAAATGTTGTAAGTGCTTATAGAAATTGGTTAGAAGAGGTATGTAATTTTAAAATTGACATTTTTTATAAATAAACAAATGAAAAAATGAAACTAATCAATTGAATACTCATTTATAGGCTGAAATTCAATTAAAATTAAGTAGCAAATAGGAATTATTTGTTCAAACTTATGGTCTTTCTCAAGATCCACAAAATAAAGATTATTTTCTAGTAATGAATTTATATGACATAGATTTAAAAACATATTTACAACAAAATTATAACCAGCTTACTTGGAAACAAAAATCATACATACTTGTAATATAATTGAATCAATTTTACACCTTTAACAAGAAAATTATATTCATAGAGATTTGCATTCAGGAAATATACTATATAATAAAGATACTGATAGTTGGCATATAAGTGATTTTGGATTTTGCAGTACTGCTGATAAACCATTAGAAAATATATACGGAAATCTTCCCTATATAGCACCTGAGGTTATTCTTGAAAAAAAATGTACTTTTACATCAGATATTTATAGTTTTAGTATGCTTATGTGAGAAATTTTATCTGGGCAATCGCCTTTTGCTAATTATAACCATGATTTTAATCTTGCAATGAAAATATTAAATAGATTGAAACCAAAAATACTATCAGAAACTCTATCAGAATATGAAAATTTAATAGTACAATGTTGGGATACAGATCCATTAAAAAGAATTAATATTTATACCCTTCATAACAAAATTTTAGAAATGCATCAATCATATTATCAAAATAAAAATGAAGAATGCAACATTTATTTGAATACACAATCAAATATACAAACTAATATAAGCTCTAATTCTATTAGTTCATTAGTCAGAAAATTTAGTAAACTTCATATTTTTAAAGATTTATCTGAATTAAGAAATGCTACTAAAGGTAATCTGTTAAATTTTATTTATTATTTTAATAATTAAATAATGATTAAATTATTTTTAATTTACAGAAGAATAAGAAGATTATTATTTAATAACATTTAAAATATTAAAATTTAATTTAATATTAATTTAATATTTTAATTTAATATTTTATTTTTTATTTAAAAAAAAGCTTATTTTAGTAAACAAAATAAGTATTATTTAAAATTTTAATATATTGGTATATTTTTATTAATTTTTTAATTTATTGTATCAAAAAATTATATAAAGATCTATATAAATCTTCATTATTAACTAGTAAATAATTAACATATTAATATTATTAATAATTAATTTCATTAAAATAGAAATTTTAATTATTAAACAATAATTTTTATTTATTACCAATTTATTTATTAGAAACTAAAAAATTAACATTAAGTATTAAATCTGAAAAAATTCAATTTAATCATAATAGTAATTATTTAATATATATTTTATTTTATATTTTAAATAAAAATTATTTACATATTAATATTTAATTTTATTAAAATAATAATTTTGATTTATTTATTAGAAATTAAAAATTAACATTAAATATTAAATCTGAAAAAATAAAATTTAATCATAATGATAATAATTTAATATATATTTTATTCTATATTTTAAATAAAAATTATTTACATATTAATATTTAATTTTATTAAAATAATAATTTTTATTTATTACAAATTTTTTTTATTAGAAAATAAAAATTTAAATATTAAATCTAAAAAATTAAAATTTAATTATAATGATAGTAATTTTAAATAAGATATTTAAATTTTTTATATTTTATAATTATTAATTATTTTTTAATTAAATATATATAAATTAAATATTCTTTTTAGAAATTTCTATAAAATTCAATAATAATAAACAAAAAAATTATATCAAAAGTGATGGTAGGAAATAAATAATTATTTATTAAATTATTTATTTTATTATTTAGATATATAAAATATAATTGTAATAATTATAAATATTATAGATATTTGGGGGCTAAGCTATTAAAATCATCTTACGGGACCCCACCAACTAAATTTGAGATTTTTGATTCATATTATTATATGATATAAGAACTTTATTTGTTTAAA
>CAJVPQ010002599.1:0-13285 GCA_910591825.1 Funneliformis caledonium
TTTACTTAAGGAAAAAACGTATACATTATACTGAAATTCCATAAAAATTATACGTTATAAAACTTTATATTTTTATGAAATTTTTATATCAAATTTTTTATTGGGAAAAGGCATTGCCTATACCTAGTTAATGCAATTTACTTCGCATCCTCAAGAGTTAATTTCATACTACCTGCGCAATATAGGCACTAACTTCCTTGTTGAATACTATTAGGAACAGCTTTTCATTTATGTTTATCCTCACAAATCCATTCTAGCTTAGTACGCGAGTTATAGTATTGATCTGAAAGGTAATCTCCATTTTTTACTTGTGCGAGTTTACGCATATCCTTAATTGTTTAATAATGATCAATGCAAAATGGACACCATTGCTCTCTATTTTTAATGTGATAAAGTGTATTTTGCCATTGATGGTTAAATTGGCAACGCCATATAAGCAATTTATCTATATTTTTGTACTCAGTCTAGTATTTCAGGTAAAACTAGTTTTGCCAAATTGAGCTGCAAAAATCTTTCCAAATTTAGGGTTTTGGAGGTTTCAGATAGTTTCAGATCTTAGAAAAATTCTCTGGGCGAAACGTTTCGGATGTTGAAAAATAGTTTCATCTGAAACACTAACTCAGTTGAAAGACACTTCCCGCCCTAGATAGTGCAATTTACTTTGTGTCCTCAAGGGTTAGTTTTGCAATGCCTGCACAATATAGGCACTATGGACCAGAATTTTTAATGTGATTAAACAAACTATTTCAAATATGATCTTGATAGCATTTCCATGTAATCGGAGTTTTAAAATTACTATATACAGTTGAAAGACATTTACCATTTTGGCTAAGTGCAATTTGCCTAGCATCCTCAAGAGTAAGACAGGCATTTCCTGCACAATATGGACACCATTTACCATGATTTTTTACATTATTAAAGAATGCATTTCATAAATGACCTTTAGTGCAATGCTATAGTAATAGCAATTGTTGATTAACATACCTTTCTGATAGACATTCTCTATACCTCAATAGTGCAATTTGTTTAGCAATCTCAAGAGTAAGTTTCATATTACCTGCACATTGCAGACACTATTGTCCTAAATTTTTAATTCTAAAAAGTGGGTACTCCATATATGGTTCATAGAACAGCGCTACATTAATGGAGTTCTGTTATCTTTATATTCAGTTGAAAAACACATCCCATTATGTTCTTTAGCAATCATACATGTATTATTTAATAATAGCTTTTTCATTATTTTTTTGTTATAACTGAATCTCTTTATACAGATCTAATGGAGTATCAAATCTTAATCTAATTGCAAGAGGATCATCCTCAGGTTTATCTAAGTCAAATACAACAAATTCTCCCTTTCATAAATAGCTGTTAATAACCATTGATGCATCTTTTACATTATCAGTATAACGTTTAATAATTTTTAAGATATCTTCATATGAGCTACCAGAGTTAAACATCACTAGATGGGATATATTTTCATGAATAATAATAGGGACTTTATGGTACTTTTGAGTTATGTAAATGGGTGAAATATTTTTATATTGCCTATGAGTAAAGAAGGGGATAATTTGATTTTGTATATACTCTGAGATGACATACAAGTCCTCAAAAATAATAACAGTGCTCCTTTCTGGTGAGAATAATTTTACATTTAGAATCCTTTCAGGAAAAATACAGCTGAACTGAATATTTTCATAATATGGCGCTCTGGGATCCTTCGCAATTATTCCATACATATATTTGACGAATGCCTATTTTGGCTTATCAGGATGGTAACCACAAACTATCAAATCATCACATCTAATATATCTGGACCCTCTTTTGTCTTTTGTATATATGTTCACTTTTATCTCTAAGTACAAGGTTCACAAGTAAATTAGTTTTACCTGTATCACTTCTCCCTGTAACCAATATAGCAAATGACCATGATATTGCTGGATGCCTAACATTTTGGGATGATTCGTGTTTTGTGATCTCATTCATATTCATAAGTAAAGTTTCATATGAGGTAGTCCTGTCTTTTGGTTCTTCTGCGTATCAGATTGGAAATTCATAACTCTGATTTTTATTTAAAGGTATTTTATAATTCAGAAGATTTTTTCGTAGGCAGAATATTGGTTACTTTTTTTTCGCGAATTTCACTATTTTCTAACCATGAACTATATGATCGCAATCAGTAATAAAACAGGTATGGAATATGTTACCATCTGCGTTAATAGAGAACTTGTAATAACAGAAACAGTCGCTGATGCTAGAAGCATTTCTTGGGATAATGGTACTACTTCTGCACTACCCAATTTCAAAAGAATCCCTCCCTTGAAATTATTTGGGATAAAGTATTTTTCTTTGATACTAACTGGTTGCGTAGCAATCTATTTTCATCTATTAACTTTAATTACCCTGAATACACAGTATTTATTTCCTGTTTATATATACTATCTGATGATTCTATCCCTTTTTTCATGTATATTCTTTTGAACTAAGGTTCTTATTCGCTCGTTCTAATGCAAGTCTGAGAGAATCGATCTCTTTAGGGTTGGATGAGTTTATTTAGGCTGGCGCTTCCCCTATTATATCTGAATTATGGAATAGTGGATCTGATTTCATATTCTCTAACTTACCTTCTAATTCACGTACTTTAGCTTCAAGAGAAAGAATCTCAACCTTGTCAGAAGATGAAGCTTTCAGGCCAGGATCACCTCTCTCTTCAGAGTTTTAATAGAAGATTTAAGCGATTTGATTTCAGCAGTATATTTGGCTTCAAGTTTACGTTGACTCTCAGAATGAGACTTCTGTTCAAAAATAAGTTAGGATTTAACTTTAGCACTAGACGCATTTAACTGGCTAATCTTATTTCCAATGTCTTCCTCTCGCTCTGAATACTCCAAATTTTCAGCCTGTAACTTTTCATTGAAGTTGATAATTTTAGAGTTAAAATCGATAGCAGTTCTTATTTTTTTTTTGAGCTCTTGCTCATATATACTATCCAGCCGATGTCCTCTATCTTTTATATTCTTCAATGTATACACATTAGACATAATCTTGACATAGTTATATGGCAGGAAAAAAATGTGCATAACTAAATTTCATCCATAAGGCATCTTTTATTTTTTCTTTGTTAAAATAAAAAATCAAATATCCTTTATTGAAAAACATCAGTTTTCATCATTTTTTATCAGTTTTCATTCTTTTTTATCGTTCAAAAAAGATAAATATTGTTAGAAAATACTAGAGGAATTATGCCTAGCCGATTTTTAAAAACTCATTATTGACGAGGTGCTAGTATTTTAACGTCTGAGCAGATCAAGAAAATTAGATGCTTTAAAAATAAGGTTTCTGTATATATGATAGTAAGAAACTACCATATCAATAAAGATCGTATTTCCGATATATGAGACGATTGTAAACGTCTGCTACAGAATGGAGAATATATATTAGCAGATAAGTTACCAGAGCCATCTAACTATGATGATATAGTTCACTTTAAGAACAATCCTTCAAATATTTTCTCAAAGAATCATAGTGAATGTAACATTGTTTCTGATAGCAAGAAAAAAAAATCTGAAGGAAAAAAGTCAAAGTTCACGTTAGCTTTGCCAATACCATCTATTGAGACTCAGCCAATCCCAGCTTCAAAGAAGGATACAAATAATATAAATTTAGATGCATTGTATGAGAAGATGGTTGAAAAAAGCACAAAAATTGTAGATAAAAAAAAAGCGTTATCCTAAAAATAATGAAAATGATGCAGTCTCTTCCTCTGATAATTTGTCTGATACATTCTGAGAAGTCAGGGTGGAATCTCTTCTTAAAAATCTAGTTAATCGTGGTGAAAAACTTAAGGGTTTAACAGCTAATACCACCATTATATAAAGATTCACATGTATCAGCAAGAAATTTACCAGTATATAAGGTCAAATAGACCATTTCTTCAGCCTTTGCAAGATGTTTTTCAAGTTTTACACAGTTTACACACTTTTTTTTAAGTCCTTTTCACTAGTCAGATTAAAAGAATTAGCTAAAACCTGAGAGCCAAGAAGTGCTTCGCATGATGATTCCTGATCTTCTTTTGGCAGATCTTTGACTACCAGAGTCTTGCTAAAGGTTGAGATAATATACACTACCCTCAGAAAGTATCTGGTCAACCAAAATAATATTTTATTTATTTGAGATTTTTAATATAAATAAAACATTTAATATATTTAATATTAGTAGGCCATCCTTGGCTTCTAATGCATGCTTCGATTCTATGTGGCATGTTTTCTATAAGTTTAATATAGGTTTCGGATGGAATTTTTCTTCATTCTTCTTGCAATATTTTCTCAAGTTCACAAAGATTTTTTTGCATTACTAGAATTAGCATGTTGAGTGATTATATCTGTAACAGTGCTTTGTGGAATCTTTAAAAATGAGCAATAGCTTCATGGGTTCTTCCAGCTATCTGTAAACTGATTATTTTTCTGCGTTCAAACTCATTTAATTCGTGACTTTTTCCCATATTGAACGGTGCAGTTTTAAAAAAAGAGAAATGTTTACGTTTTTGTTTATTAAAACTGATCTACACATTGTTATATGAATATAAACATATGTACTTAATCGTTAGAATTAGAAGATTTATTTAAAAAAAAAATTTTATTTAGTTAATATATCTGATCTTGAGAAATTTAAAAAAAGCTTGACCGGATACTTTTTGGAGAGTAATATACATATGAATCAGTAGTTGATGGATTTAAAAAATTTGCATGAAGATCATGATCAATTAATTTTCCTGAATCAGTATGTGTTTTTTATTTACGATTAATTTTAGGATGTGTATTACAAGTAAGTTTCATTTTAAGTTCAAAATGATTTGCAACATTTTTTTTACAACATTACGAATTATTCCTCTAACAATTTTATCATAACATTTTAACAGAATAGATTGACTTTCATTAATAATAATAAAGTCCTTTTCTTTTTCAATATCTTCGCAAATAACAAATTTATGAAGATATTTTTTAGCTAAATCTAATCTATAATTTACATTCAAATCATTAATGTTTAATAACTCTATCAAAATCTTTAGGAAGAACTTTGATTCAATTTTACCAACTTAAAAATAAATCTTTACAAAAATCTTTATTTTGATTCTTAGTTACATATCAATCAAAAACAGATACAAAATTCTATTAAAATTAATAATAAATAAAATAAATATATAATTAATTAATTTTTTAAAATATAAAAATCTATTGATCCTAATAAAACATAAGTTAGTATATGTTAAAAGCATATGTGGGAGGAAATATACAATCCTAAAGCCATATGGATATAAAATCATATTATAAATCATATGATTTATAATTTAATTTTAATAGTAACTGATCTATATATTTGAAAGTATATTCCTATAACTTAGAAAATTGAACACACTTGTTCTTCACATCCCAGCATTGATTTTCACAAATTGGAGATTTGATGACAAGCCCTTGTTCAATTATTTTACTTAAAGGATTAAAGGATTATAATTATTTACTAAATCAATAACTTAGTTGCTAATCAACTATGCTTCAAATCTATCTGAGTCCTCAAATAAAACTATACAACGTTCATAACTAAATTCATTTAAAATTTTACAAATTTTTTTTTGATAATTCTTTAAAGAAAAATATTGTAAAAGTTTGAATAAAAGGAAAATAGATGGTTGAAAAAAATATGATTTGTATATAAAACAAATAAAGAATTTTTTTTTAAAAAAAAAGAAAAAAGAAAATGAATTATATATATAATTAATTATTGTTATGCTAATTTCAAAAATGAATATATCTGTTAAACAAATACAAATGCTCATTAATAAAAAAAAAACTCTTTCTCCTTTCATTCTGAATTTCTAAAATTTTTAGAAATTTGCTGAGAAAATAAAATTGTTTCGCTCAAATACTTTTATTTAAAATTTATAACTCTATTAGCTAGTTCTTTAGCTCACTTTTTACAAACAGTTTAAAACACTTGAAAGATTTTATTTATCTGATAATTTTTACAAAAATGGTTAAAAAATCTTCAAAAACTTCTGCCAACAAAATCAATAAAGGTTACTACAAATTTCTTAAAAATAAGCAACCTGAAGCTAGCGGCTCTTCTCGCTTTAAAGAAAAGCCTAACCCATCCTTGATCACTGATAAGATAATACTTACGTCAGATAGTCTACCTACTACCTAATATTCTCGACACTCAAGAATTTGTTTCCATCGAAGATGATACAAATATGGATACTGAAAACTCTGACTTTTTTGTCATTACTCGTCCTTCTCCCTTTGCTTGCGCTACTTCCATTAGCAAAAATGTCAAAAAACTCCCATCTCCTAAATTATCTATGCGATCAACAATGCGTTTGCGCATGATGATATATTCAGAGGACTGAATGTACACTGTGTAAATTTTGTGCGCTCTGCAGTTATCTATTTTGATAATACAGAATCCATGCAAGTTGTGCTTTCCACCTAACTTCCTGAATTAGGCATTGAGAAATTTATGGATTACACTGCACATAAGAATAACACACAGTTCCAAAACAGAACTCTGCATGTTATTAATATTTACCTCAGTCTTAAAAAAGAAACAATCACTTCAATTTTCTCCAAATACAGCACCATTACAAACATCTGCATGCAGTCCAGGGACTTATAGTAATATGCATTTATCACCTATGATAATCTAGATGCAATTAAATTGTTTTACATAATATAGTCCTCCTACATCTACAATGATTGTGTCTACATATATCTTGCATGCTTTTCTCCTGAATAAGTTAAAGTTAGAAATGAATTCTGGATCAAGCTGACTAACCTTCCCTTTGGAACTTTTGCCTATGACTTCCAAAATATTATGCTCGCTGTTAAAGTAAAATCTTATTATATCTCTGCTTAAATAATTATAAATCCAGACCATTTGCCATTTTTTATTTCGAATCAGCTGAGAGCCATCACTAATGATTACGCTTTTGGTAACAACGAATTGCAATAGTACGCAGCAGACTTCAAGTGTTGCCATAAATGTGATGCAGTTGATCACATCATAATGAAATGCCTATAATTCTAGAACAAAAAAATCAACAGATGACGTTGAAGAACCTAGACCTCCTAGATCCAAACTACCTTCCATTCAACGACTTTATAATTGCTTTAAAACCTGTTAGTTCTCGCTCCCTCATCATCAAAAATACCACCCAAAAGAAGAATGACCAACAATCCTTTACCCTTCAAAAACTGATCACAATCTTCAAAATACCTTCAACTGACAACACAAACAAAAAACTCGATAAAATTCTCAACATGTTAACAAAAATACAAAAGGATATATTTGAATTGGAAGCTCGTATTTCAAAATTAAAAAAACATGAATTCAATTCAGACGCTACTTCGATCATTTCTACCTCTAACAACCCCCAAATCCACTTCACACAATCTGGTCTTAAATTTCAATCAAAAAAACGTATTCATATTACCAACTCATTATCTGATGAAAACAACTCCTCCGTTCCTAAAAATATCGATCCCAAACTTCAAGAATATATGGACGAATAAAATGCTATTATCGGAAACCTTCACAAATAACTCAAAGAGGCAATGACTCAAATTACCATCCTTACCAATAAAACTCCGCAATAACTCTCTCACCCTTAACCTTTATCTTTAATCATGATTAATAACAATAATAATAATCTTTTTAATATTGATAATAATACACCTATGATATTACCTCAACAAGATGTTATATCAATACCTGTTCCTACTATTACTTTTGCTACATATAATGTCAATTCTCTTCAATGTTCAATCAAAAATCAATTCATCAACGATTCTTTTTCTGATTTCAATACTGATTTTGTTGATCTTACAGAAACTTGACACAAAGCTGATCAAACTTTTCGCAATTTATGTAATCCCACTTATACTTCCTATTGGAGTAATAACATCAATTTGTATGCTAGTGTTAGCATCCTCATTAAAAACTTTTGGGCAATTTATGTCTAAAAATATCTTTAAATCATGATAGATTTATTTACGTTGATCTTTACTTAGCAGGCAACATCAAGCTTAGAATCTTTTATATCTATTTACATGTTTCTACTGAAATGCGAATCAGAATGAAGTTATACAAAAAAATTATTACCTACATCAAAGAAGGACTTAAGTCTGACTTCAGAACTATAATTCTAAGTGATTTTAATGCTAATCTAAATACATATTGGTCACTCTTACACAATGGAAAATCGATTCATTGGCAAATAGAATTCTATCAAAAACTCTTTACCCTAAATTTTCTTGACCTTTATGACATATGTCATGATACACCCCAACTAACATACAATTCAGGACCTTATAGCTCCCGAATCGACACTATTTTTGCTTCACCTAATATCACCTCAGAATTTTTATATTCTTACATTAACACTCCGTACCTTTATACCTCAGATCACAAAATTATTTTTGCTTCTTTCTCTGATTTTCGCAAACAGTAATTTGCCAGATCTCGTAACTTACAAAATAAAAGGCAGATTCCAAACCTAAAAGCAATGAACAATGCTAAATGAACTGAGTTTGTCACGCATACTAACCTTTATTATCGCTATCACAATTTTGATCATTTTAATAGCCTCTCTAGCAATATAACTAATATGAACATTTTATGAGTCTAAATAAAGACTGCTATTCTTGCAGCAAATTGTAGCTGCATCCCTCAAATTTAGATCTCTCCTCAACAACACTACAAACATCCTTTTGAACAACCTGACTCTCTTATTAACGCTTGCAAAATTGCTTCTTTTCTATTGAAATTTAAAAACACTTTCATTCAACAACAAATCTGGCCTAACGTTACTGAATAACAAGCTATTAAATCAGCTGTAGACAAATTAGTTCTAGCGGCTAAACTTCCCACTATCACTCTACCCTCTTCTTTAGATGCTTCTAATATTCATAATGTCAAAAAACAGCTTAACGATATTCACAAATCACTCTTGGCTCTTGCTCAAATTGATGTTCAACGTATCAAAGAAAAAGCCATCAAAACCTTTATAGATAAAAGATGTGATAACCTTCAAATGATCCTTCCAAAATGATTGATTTAATTTTAAATAGAAAAAAGCATTCTATTGTGTTAGATTGCTTACTTATCAAAGATAGAAATACCTCTACTAATCACTTCACAATTGATCCAGATGATATCAAAAGTGCTACTATCAATCATTTTCAAAACTTTGCTCTTCCCTTCTTACTTGCACCACTAATGTCTCTCAGATAGATTGACCAATTCAATCCTAGAGATTATGTAGATAAATCATATTATTTAAATTTAATGTAATTGTCTACATATGACGAATGGATTGCCATTCTCAAAACATTTCCTAATAATAAAGCTGCTGGTTCTTCAGAAATCTCTAATGAAATGCTCTTTCATCTAGGCGATAAACTTCAACAATTACTCTGAAAACTCATCTGTATGTGTTTCACCTTAGGTAATGTTCCAAACGAATGGAAAATTGCCCACATTTATCCTATCCTAAAGCCTATAGATTAGGAATGCGATATAACAAAGACCAGACCTATTACCTTGTTGGAAACTTATCGAAAGGGCTTTGTCAAGATTATTACTAACAGACTCTCCACAATACTTGCCAAACACAACGTATTACAAGGTGAAAATTTTGCTGGTCTACCTGGTGGATCAACTGAAGCATCTATCAAAATTGTTAATATGTTGCTTGAAGATGCAATCGAAAACAAAAAAGAAATTTAAATTTTACTCTAAGATCTTTCTAAAGCCTATAATAGAGTAGACTTAAAGTTTCTCTGTCTAGCTCTTAACCGTATCAAAGTTTCACAACTTGCTATTGATCTTTTGATTAATCTTTTCATCACAAGAAAAAATACTGTCTTTACTGCACATGGGACTTCAGATTACTACTATGTAAAAATTGGTATTAATCAAGAAGAAGTTATATTACTCTTGCTTTGATGTATTTATTTAGATCCTCTTCTTTGTAAAGTTGCGACCCTAAACAAAGAATATACTATCAATCACACTTAGACTTTGACTTAACTACTATGGCTACCAATTCTCTATTTGTTAGTGTTTTTTCACTTGCTTTTATGGATGATACCAACTGGATTACCAATTCAAAACAAGATTTGAAATCTATTCTTGAAGTTGCTGAAGAATTTTATGATCTTATTAGATCAGCGCTCAATAAAGATAAATCTAAACTATTGACGACTAAACCTTCAAATACTGCAACAATTCCTCTCAAATTTGGTTTATCTACAATCAATATTGAACTAGAAACTGATTCTGTACGTTTTCTTGAAGTATGGATCAACAGTAAATGTACGTTAACTTTTGTCAAAAAACAACTCGTTTTTAATATTAATCGCTTTGTTTCTTTGATGCGTTATAAACCTCTTACAGATAGACAAATTTCTTACATTATAAATATGAAGCTTTGTTCACTATTAGAATATTGTATGCAACTTACACCCTTGTCGTAATAAGAATGTCTTTCCCTTTTTGCACTAGTTCGTTCTTTATTTAAGAAAAAGAACAAATTTGCTTCTATTCTTCCTAATGTTCTTTTAAACTTCAAATAATTCTACAATTTGAATGACCTCTGGTCATTACAAATTAAATCTCTCTCTACTGCTCTCCTATACCAGTTCACTAATTCAACCACTTATAAGAATATCTTTATTATAAGACTTTTTCAATTATAATCTCAACATTTTCTTGCTACCTCTCCCCTTGATTTTTGGTCCTATCCATTCAATAGACTTTCTTATAAAAATCTAATTAACGCTTCTCTTTCACTTATCAAGTCTACTTTCTCTAAACTTTCACTCACTGCTTCTCCTCTTCTCATTAACCAAATCAAAGGAGAAACTCACTCTATTGCAAAATTCTTTTCTTACAAAGTTTTCGTCTCTTTCAAAAAAATCTTGATTAATCATAATTTATTCTACCTAGATCAACTAATTTCTGCATCAGGTTATCAGCTGATTACAATGGCTGACTTCCTATTCAGAAATTTTAATCATCGCTCTAAATACTTTAGATCACACACTCTTTTCAAGAAATTAGCAGATATTGTTTTAGAAATAATGTTCCTCAAACCAGAATTTAGATTAGTTTTTCCCCTACCCTGATATGGATTTGTAATTAATTTACCTCGTTTGAATAACTGAAAAAAGGAATTTATTGCTTCATAGAATCTAACAACTAACACCCCTTCATTTGGTCAAATCATCAACAAAAACCTAACTGATAACCAATTTATCTATCAACATTTTGTATGCTCTACAAACAATGATAATATCAGCTAACTCTTTAAATGTACTGGATGTAAACTTTTTTCCGCTAACATTCGTTTTGGCACTTGTACATTTGCAATTCCTGCAAACAGAGTTTTTTAAGTTGATTTAGTTCATAAGTAATCTTATACCCTTAAAAATCAACTAAAACAATCGCTTGATGAAATCTCTAGAATAGCCTACCTCTCTTACTTTACCTCTTACTTTGAACAACAACCTCTTGTTCTCTCATCAACCAATCTATTTGACATAATGTTTTTTCTTTTCTCAAAATTAACTGAGCTTAAATCTTTACAAACAATACTCGCTGACAATACATTCCTAATATTTTACACTGATGGTTCTTTAATCTCTTCCAAAATAAAATCATGCAAAATGTGACTGGGATGATTTTGTATTGATTCTTCCAATAACCATCACTCATTCAAGGCCTCATTGACAATCAACTCGTGCTGAAATATATGCCCTCTTCACTGCTCTGTTAGTGTTACTGCATTCTTTTTCTGTCAATAATTTTTCAGATAGTCAGGCTACAATCCAAAGGTTTTTCAAATATGTTTTAAACAACGATTTTTCTCCCAGAAAATTTGAAAAAATACCCAACCACTCTATTTGGTACCTTATAAAACATACAGTAAATGCACTGAATCTTAATATATACTTTCACAAAGTCAAAGTACATACTGGTGATCATTTTAATGATATAACTGATCAATTGGCCAAAGCTGAATGCAACACTCATTCCTTTACCTCTGTATTGAACAATATTCTCTTATCTGACCTTATTTTCACATTTAATAATATACCAGTTGAAATATCTATTCAGAGTTTCTTCAAACAATTCTTTTCTGCTAAAACTTTCTGCAACTTTTTTGATCTGAATAGAAATTGTCACATCAGATGTTTCACTAGAAACCACTTTATTAACTGGCCTGCCATTTGGTCCTTATTCTCTCTAAATTCATTTTCACTTATCACCTCATTTACCTCTTGTAAACTCAAGACCTTCATCATTAAAAATTTTGTTAATGAACTACCTACTCTATTACGATTGTCTATACTATGGCCTAATTTGTATGAACATTAGTATTATGTAGGCTGTGGATAGGTTATAGAAACTTCTGCATATCTCTGGACCTACCCTGCCTATGCTATAAGACTACAAAGTGTTATTCAAACCATCAAAGATAACTTAACTAATCGTTTCACTGAATCAAATGTTTCTAAACTCACTGAGTTTCTTCTAGAATTACTAGACATTCTGAATAACATCCTTGTCACCCCCTCATCTAGATCAGATGATTACATTAATATTGTTCAATCTCTTATTCCTTCTTCTTTAGTAGACATAGTTCACAAAATTACTAGGAATAAGGGTCAATGCTTCTCAATTATTACTTAAACCATAATAGTTTTTTAACAAAAACTATTTGAGGATATTTGAAAACACTGCTGCAATCTAATGATAGCAAAAGAATGTTTATTAGGTATTACAATGAAAAATAAGACTAAACGAGGTATCAGTTCATTCTTGAGATACAAAGAGATATTATTTCTCACATATAATTGGAAAACTTAGGTATACCTGGCGAATAAATTTGGCTACACCTTTACAGATTTTTAGATAAGCACTGACTTTTTTTTTTCTTCTCTTGTTGATAGCAATTTTTATTAGATATAAACTTAGTGGATTTGTTAAAGGGGGAAGACAATGATCAGTCAATTCAAACGGGTTTATAATATAACTACAGGAATAGCTAGTACTTAGTCTAGATTTATTTGATTTAATTTGTATTTCTTCTGTATAAATTTAATAAAGTTACTGGTAGTGCCACATCATTAAAAAAAAATACTCGTTAATTATTGATTATTTAAATAATTAAAACTAATATAAAAGACAATAAAAGACAATAATACATAATTTTTTTTTGGTTTTATAGAAT
>CAJVPQ010002600.1:0-13281 GCA_910591825.1 Funneliformis caledonium
ATCTGTCCGACAATGAAAATCCGTTGTATTGTAAAATTCGTTATATCAAAATTCGTTGTAGAAAGAGTTGACTGTACCTCTAGCGTCTAAAAAAAAAATAATACCTAAAAACTGGATTAGCTTATATAATGAAATATTAGTACATAATAAAGACATTAGAAAAGGAAAATATGTAAAAGGTGAAAAACTAGTCTAGATCTTTTATTCTAAAAAGAATTATTTAGTCTATTATTGTGCATTTCAGTTATATATAAAATTTGAGGTAAAGGTTACAAAGATCCATAGTACACTCAAGTTCAAGCAATCCTCCTAGATGAAAGCATATATTGAGGAGAATATATGCAAGCGTAAAATAGCTAAGGCTATTGAGAATGAATTTGGGGTTATGTATTATAAGTTAAAGAACAATGCTGTCTTCGATAAGCAAATGAAAAATATTCAAAAGCATATGAGAGTAGAGCTTCTCTAAATAGAAGAGGATAAAAAAATAGATGTCTAACAAGTTCATTATTATTTATAGGTTTTAAAGTATTCAAAGGAGAATTACAGTAGTCTATATGTTAAAAAGCACAGTAACTCTAAATAAACCAATCTATGTGAAGCAGGCAATTCTCGACATTAGTAGGATCATAATGTATAATTTTTAGTATAATTACATAAAACCTCGCTATGAAGATAAAGCTCACCTGCTTTATATAGATACAGACTCACTCATCATGTAGATAGAAACTGAAAACATATATAAAAATTGAGCAGAAAGACCAGACATTTTTGATCTTAACTATTTAGGAAACTTATTTCTAATAAAAGATAAGATAAAGGGAAATCCAAGAGGTGAATTAGTATATTTAAAATCAAAAATGTATTCAGTCTTCCAGTAGGCCATGATCTTAAAACTTTTGAAATGGATGCAGATTTCGAAAAAGAGTTAAAAGAAGAAGAATTTAGAAAATCTCAGGGTGTAAAGTATTAGAGAAAAAGCATAACATCTAGAAGGCAAAGGATGTAAAGAAATACATAGTTAAGTGAGAACTACAATATGATAAATTTCTAGAATATCTTAAAACTAAGAAGCTAACCCAATATAATATATATAGTCTTTGCAGTTACAATCATCAAATATATTTGAAGAAGATAAATAAGATAGGGTTAAATCCATATGATAACAAGCGCTGGATCTTACTTGATAGAATTCGAACCCTCCTATATAGACATTAGCAAATTGAGTTATATAAACACCTACTAGCATCTAAAATATCTTCCAAGAAAGTAGAAGAAAGGGCTATGAAAACTAAACTTTGTATCAAGGTATAGATGCTTTATAACAAATATTTTTCAGATAGAAAAAATTCTAAAAATATATTTTCATTAATTAAAGTTTTTTATTGCTATATTAGAAACATATAAAAAATGGTTGCTTATAAAGATATAGAACTTATGCAAGTCAAAGTCATAAAAACTGCATTACGAAAGGGCAAAAAATATGATAATCTTGCAAAAAACTATGGAAACTATTTAAAGAAATTATAGGTTAAAAAGAATCTGAATGACTATATTAAGATAGTCACAGTTAAGATGTTTTTAACAAAAAGGCATACACTCTAAGGCTAGAAAATTATCATAAAAGATATGTAGATAATGATCTGTGTATCAGCCTAGAGGAATTATATGATCTTTATTATCAAATAGCTAAGAAGGAGAATTGCGAAAGGTTAGATGATGAAATAGAGCAAATGTTTAAAGCAATGGTAATCTAGTTATCTTTGGCAAAGCTTTTTACTAAGTTATTTTCTAACACAATAAATATTTAGTTATAGAAAAATGCTTTCTAAAAAATATCACACATATTCAGAAAAAGAAAAATAAACACTGTTGAGAATATCAAGGAGTCTCTTATAGATTTGGAATGTGATATAACTAAAATATACCAAAATCTTAAAAGTATTTGCTGGAAAATCTATTTTTTATATAATACTATTGTTAACGTGTAAACTTTTCAGATTGCAATTGTTAGACGCGGTGTCAGAGGATTGACTCTTTTTAATTAAGTAGTAATTCTTTTAACAGTTTACAAGTTTTTACGTCAGACTAGTTATCAAAAGTATTTATACAGTTGCACCAGGCAATGATTCAACTGATTGCAAGTAAGTTATATTGGTAAATAATATGTTTATTCATAAGTAAAATAATAAAGGAGAAAAGAAAACTAACGCGATAGGCCAATTGCCTCTAAAATTGTAATGTCATGTGATAGGCCTGATTGCCTCTTAAATACTATCTTCTGGATTGGTTACCTATGTCGATAAGCCTTCAGGATTGGTTACCTACATCAGCTAATAAAAATACACAAAGAGTAACATTGCGCTATCTTTTACAAAAGGGAAGATTTTTATATAGCTGTCTGTCTTTCTAGCTTATAAAGGAGTTATATTTATATCTATTTTACTACATATATTGACATTTCTAATATATTAACTATGTTAAACATATCTACTATATTAACTATATTAAACATATCTAATATGTTAGACATATTAACTATATCAAACATGTTAAACATGTTTGATATGTTTGACATTATTGATATTTTGTATTTCATCACACATTTGTAAATCTATGATCATCAAGATCATCACCCAGTTATACTATGTCATTCTTCAAATTATCCAAGCCCAGTTTATCCAAAAAAATAGAGGAGATAGATGAATTTTATCAACTTAAAAATAGAAAGGTTAAACATAGGCGGAAGTTCCAGATTATAGAATAGATTAATTGAATCAGACAAATTGTTAGATATGGCTAAAAAATTCAGCGTAAGATAATAAATAAATTTACTACTAATCTTACGCAGTATTTGCCATTATATAATCCAGTCAAATATGAACATACATATGATAAAGCAATCGGCTTTATTACTATTAAGAATATAAGACAAGAAAAGATTGTAGGCATGTTTGATTATCCTGAGCTGAGTGAATATCTGGGAATCTAATCCAGCCAGAAAATTATTTTTTTGATTAAAGATACAGCATATATTATTTATGACACATTCAAGCATTTTTATTATACCAGAACTATTAGAGCAGACTCTATATTTTTTTCAATTGAAAGTATAGCATAAATATTAGCAATAAATATAATAATGAAAGGATCATTTAGTAATATTAAAATATTAAAATCCCAGCTTCTAGATAAGATGGTAGCTCTATTAGTAAATATTTTGAGTCAATAAAATATTATGTCATAATCTAGAATAAGAATTTAGATGATATAGACATTAAAGTAAAATTCATCATCAGATTATCACCAGATAATAAAAGCGTGCAAAAAAGTTTGGAGTTTAAATACCATTAAAAGAGATAATTAAATATTTAGTTAAAGATCTAACATTTTCTACTAAAATACAGAAATACAAAATGTGAGAGCTAAAATAAGGTAATGAATTGGTAAGGGAACTTTATCAAAAATTAGAAAGGCTTAGAAAGCTTTCCGGATGTGATAAGAAAGGTCTTAAAAAATTATTTTGCAGAATTGCACCTACAAATCAAGATGAAGTCAAATTATAGGGATGAATCTTTCCTTTAGATGAATTGATAGAAAGGCTTAAAATGCTAGAACTACTTCTGAATAATATAGAGTGTTGATCATTTAGCTCAAAAGAATTTGTTAGGCCACAATACATGCACTCATGTGTGACAAAAAATATAGATTAATTAATCTATTCTAAATATGAACACTAGTCTGCATCAGCCATTTTTTATGAAATTTTCATGTAATTATTGAAGGAGGACCTTTGGAAATAATGGTAGCCCTCTTTAGTAAAATAAAACATTTTACTCCTATTGATGAATTTTTGTATTATCACACTTAGAATGTCTAAACTTTTGAATATATGTTTTCATATCTTTCTCAGCTTCTTCTTTTAACATTTCTTCATCAGTATAACTGACAATATTAAGATAATCTTGAATCATACTTATATCCTCTTTCAAATATAAAAACAAATGGTATTTTCCTTAAGTGAAAATTTTCCTAATGATCTATCGATAAAATCTTCTCTATATAGTTAACTTTTAATATAGCGAACTCTTAATATAACAAATTTTTTGAACAAATATAATAAAAATACTCTTATTATAGCAAATTGGCCAATCAAATCTCTTAAAATCTTCACTATAGCCTTATAGTGAAGTTGAGGTCTAGGACATAGAGTTCGTTATAACAAGATTGACTGTATCAATATAATATATTAAGGATTGGATTACTACCAATCTCAAGATCCTCCTCCATCGATATAATTTTCTTCACTAAATTAAACAATAGTTTACTTGTATAATCAAGTGTTTCTGCTTTCTTGCTTTGATTTAATGCTGTTTGGTTTACATTATTATTAATACCAAGTTTTCTTTTAGCTAGACGCTCCTGAATAGCTAATATATCCATCTTTTTATACAAAAGCACTTCATATAATTAATTTTCAAGCATTTCGCTTTGTATTATTAGTATTAATTATCATGATTATATTTATTTTTGGTTAGCATATATTCAATTTTATATCTGGAATACTGATCATCAACCCAGAGCAGTGATCTTTAACTCAGAAGAATTTGTTGAGTCAAAGATCGTGTGATAAAAAATAAGTGGATCACCAGATAGGTTATGCGACATATTAATTTTCACATATTAAAAAAGAGTTATATATGCTATCCAATACCTCTATTTTTTCCCCAAACAAATGTGAGTAAAATGAAAACAAGTGTCTACTTGCAATATAAGACTAACTCTAAAAGTAAATAGTAATGATAAAAGCATATATTATGAAAGGCTGAGAACTCTGCAATTCTAAGATTGTCAAGCATAAAACTAACTTTGGTCTTACCAAGTAGATCTACATGTGAAAAGGTTTGAAAATTTCATTCTCATATGCTTTTATAAAACTCTTGACATTATATGACATTGTTAATCATGACTCATATCTTTTTAACTTTTTTCTAACAAGATATAAAGCATGTAGTGGTATGTAAAAGTTCAACCAACTTTTTTACAAAATTTAAGGTAATATATTTTATTGTATATTTTTAGAAAAAAAATGTTTCAAAGGATTATTACATCTGTACGAACATAACTTATTTACTATAAACATTTACATTTAGAAAAAGCAAATATCAGAAATCAGACTTAATTGTTTTGTTGTTCCTAATGATTCAGTTAGAAGAATTATATAACAATATGTTGTTATAATCAAAATTAATAATAAAGAATTCGTCTATTTTCTCAGATTACAAATTAAAAAGAATATACTTCCTGATTTGATAATATTCTAATTACTGAATTTGAAATCTATGCAATTCCCTTAAATTCAAATAAAGTGCTAGCATCAGTTAATACTAAAGGAGTGATGGTAAGCATAAATTGTGGGAAACAGAATGAAAGACAAGCACTGATTCTAATGCTTAATATTCTTGATCATTTTTCCAAGCAACTTTCTGAAAAAGATATTCATATTATAATTTATTTAAATATTAAAACACCCTAGTAGTAGAATGTAATAGCGATATAGTCGCAATTTTTATATATTATAAGCCAAGTTCTGGTAATGTTTTTTATTTTTTAAATAAAGCATATATTATATACTTGTCATAAAATGTATTAATTGCATATATATTAGGCAAATGCATTATAAATTAATATAAAAAATCTATCATTTCTCTCTGAACGTTAGAAACTAAAAATACTTTTATATTCATAAACTAACTTTATCTGTAACTGCAATCAAGTGCATATTTTTTCACAAGTATAAACTCACATATATAAAAATTATTTTTCATAAGCTTCTTCATCTGCTTCGTCTACCTCAATAACAAAAGAAATTTCCACTAGAACAATGTCAGACATAATTAAGGACTTTAATATAGAAGAACTTATCAAATATTTGGAAAGGAAAGACTTAAAACTTGATAAGAATGATATTAAAATTCTTCGCAAAAAGAAAATTTCAGGTCTTGCCTTTCTTAAAACAAGTAAAGAGGTGTTTTGAAGTTATGACTTAAAAGCTAGTCCTGTAACAATACTTGCAAAATTTATCAAAGGTCTCAAACAGAAATTATATAACTATTCCTATATCTAAGTCTTTTAAGAATTCTACTATGTAATAATTTCTCATACCTTCCTCTGCCTTTAATGTAGATGGTAAACCTTTTAGCTGTCTAATGGGTTCAACAGTTTATAAAGCTGATGCCTGTACTTTTAAGATTATCTGTACTTGAAATTTAGCTTTTTGATTTTTTAATAAAATTTGATATTCAGTTTTTTGTTGAACTAATGCGTTTTGAATTGCTTTCTGCATGTTTTCTAAAGAAATTCTATGCTGTTGAGAAGCTGAAACAGGCGAGGATTCATATATTTCTCAAGATACTTGATTAGATACTAGGGGGTTAGATATTCTATCTCTTTTATATCTTGCTATTCAACGTAACTCTATCTCATAAAGCTTTTTAGCTAATTCATCCAATGGCAAATGTTTACCAATATCCTTAGCTTTTTCAAATCATGAAAGTGAAAGAGCATCTAAGAACTTTCTACATAATTCTTTAGGCCTATAGTTAGCTTGTCTACCTATTTATACTATTTTTTTATATAATTTATCTATAGTCATATCTCCTTTTGTGATTATTTTATACATCAAATTCTGAAGTTCTTCTTCTACTATAGGAAATGTGTTTTTAGCCACCATATGGCTTAACCAAAATAAATATTAGATACAACTATCATAGTACTATTATTAGTATTTAGTGCATTAACAGTATAGTTAGAAAGATGACCACTTGTTATACGTCAATCTTCATCCTAGAAACCTTCTACAGCTCTCAACTTGACTATTGCAGTTTCTGATTGACCAAAAACTTCATTTAATGCTTAATTTTCTATTTAACCTGCATTTTACCTATTTATAGCTACTAAGTTAGCCTGCCCTATATTATCAAGTAAGTTTGCTAATTCTTAATTCTACTTTGTAGTAATCTCTTTGTCAAACCATTTTAAGGCTCTTTCTCTCATACATCCTTTTAAATATCCTATAGCTACTTCTTTTCCTATAGGTGGACCTCCTGCATTATCTGTTAGATTTATACCTTAGTTTTGCAAATATAATCTAAGTTTTGTTAAAAAATCTGAAATATTATCATTCCAGTCAAAAAATGGTTGTGAAATTCCTACCATATTTATTTAATTTAGTGGATTATTCTGTAGCACTAAAATTTATTCCTGCAAATTTAAAATATTCTAACGAGAATTTTTTTCTTTAACCTTTCATTTCTCATATCGCTTATAGAGCCTATCCTGATTATACTCTAATAAATCTACATTCACTTTACTTCGTTGTAGGTGATAAGCATTTAACTGATATAATAATTATAAGGCAAATTTTTCTTGTACTAACGTATCTATACAGGTTTGCTTTCTTGTTATATTACCTATTATTCTATTTATCTAATTTTTAGTATTAGCTTATAACTGCTAAAGATCACTAACAATCCTATCTATTGTTCCTTCAGCAAGATTTCTTCATATTGTTTCATTATCTTTCTTTGCTTTAGCATCATAATGCCTCCATTACTTATAAGCTAAATCCTACTGAAGATTAGTCTCCTTTCATTGAATCTACTTTGTCACCCTTTTTATTTGATCAGCTAAGATTTTTCTACCTATTGTTATATTATTTAGATAACTATCTATGACATTTGCTAGCTTTGTGATGGTAGTCATTTCTAAGTTATTATTAGGATTATACAAGTCTGGAGAATTCCCTTACTCTGAAGAATTTTTTCGTAATGAGATAGTCTTAGTCTAGCATTGCAATTTTTTAACCTGCTCTTCAGACTCTAATAATTTCTTTTCTAAGGAGGAGATATAATTATCCTTATCTCATACATCCTTTCTTGCTTGATATAGCTGAGATTTTAGAGTAAAGATTTTAGATTTTAATTCCAATATCTCTTTTTCTGAAATAATTTTAAGCTATTTTATCTCTTCATTAAGACTTTGTATCTCTGATTTGCATTGAGAATATTTATGTTCCAGCTCTCTGATCTGCTTTTCATTCTGACAATTAGTTTCTACTTCTTCCTCTAATATATTTTGAAGATACAAATTATCCTCTTCTAACTCAGCTTTATATTCTTCACATATTTTTTTCTTATCTTGAATGAGGTCTGCAAAATAAAATTCTTTTTTTATGATTATAAAAGAGAATGGGAGAACTGATTATTTATATCGATTTACAGAAAGTACAGAAGTTAGATCAGAATCTTACTTTGCAGAAATTGTATTATAAATCAGAAGGATATTATCAAACTGCTGAAAAATTGCAAATGGCTTGTAAGAAAGTTAGTTATGATTTCACTATACTTGTAATAAAAAAATGGTTAAACTAGCAAGCATTGCATCAAATCCATAAGCCTCAGCCTAAATTTATTCAGTATGTCTCTTTCAATAGCATTCAAACTTAAATAAAATTCATTAATCTGATACTATACCTATGTTTCATGATAAAGTTGGTAATCGTATTTACAAATATAGAAGAGTGATAAAAAATGTTATAACTAGATACTGATATAGTTTTGCTTTAACTAACAAATCATCAGCACAAATGGTTAAAGCAATTCAAAAAATTTATAATGATTCTAATGATCCTCTTAACCTGCTTGAAGATTTTATTATAAATAGAGGTACTGAATATATGAGTAAATGTAATGATTTATTACTCAGTTATAATGTAAGAATTTAGTATGCTAACTCTAAACATGATGTAGCTATTGCTGAACATGATCATAAAGAATTTGAAAAATATGCTTATTTTTGGCAAGATGCTAAAGATTTTTATTTGTCTTTGATTGATAAATCTAGAGCATGGTTTAAGGGACTTTATATAAATGAAAATATTTACAATAATGCTTCTACTTAATTAATAGGAATATCTCCTAATGAAGCTATAAAAAGAGCATTAAAAAGAAAAAAAATAATAGCTAGACATTTGGTAAAACATAGGAGATCAGTTGGTTATAATGAACCTCTTTTATCTAGTTATACAGAAGTTTGTCACCTTTTAGAACCTGATGAATTAGAAGGTAAGAGAAGAAAGGTAACTGATTGCAATTAGTCTTTTGAAGTCTTTACAATTGATTTTTATCTAATAAAAGAAAATCAACCTGTTTTCTATAAACTTTATAATGATTCTAGACGCTTATTTGTAAGAAAAGAACTACAAATCATCCCACTAGATACAGTATTACCATCCAAATATATTCTTAAATATTAGTCTTACCTCCTCTCTCCTCTACTTAGTATAGAATTTGTTTGAAAACATTGCTTAAGTAATCATCTATTTCATTTCTATTATAAACTATAATTTGTTTATTTTTAAATCAGTCAATTCATGAATTCTTTTTTCCCTGTTTTTTATTTCCAAGTTTATCATCTATAAGAAATTTAATAAAAGAACATAGAGTGAACTTAAATTATTTACACTTATTGAATTCCTTTTCAAGTATTTCTCTAAACTGTTTTTTCAGCTTTCTAATATTTTTCATATATCACTTCCATTATCTGAATAGAACTTAAGAATTTTTGCATGATGTATAGCTATAGTTCTTCTTTTAATCACTATTCCTAATTCTTCTTGCTCCCTAAATTCTAAATCCTTCTCTGACCTTTCAAGACTCTTAATTTCTCCTAAACGTTTAAATTCTTTATTGATCAAATTCTTAGATTTATTACCTTTTCAGGATCGCCTTCAGATTCTAATATCTTTTCATATTTCTCTAACTCTTTTAATATCAGTAGGCGAATTGACTTTGGATTATTTAGTTCAAGATCATGAAAAAGGGTCTTACAACTATCTAGATTATTTGTCTTATATAGTTCAACATCTAGATCTAATTCTTTCTAACATTTTTGCAATCTTATTTCCTATTTCTTAATTCACTCTTTAGATTTACGTGTATTTAAACTAATCCAGTTCTTTGCCTCCTCTTCTATAATGTAATTGACACTAAGTACTAGAGCTTCCTTTTTGAGTTCTAGCTCAAGAACTGGAGTTGGGATTACCACATGTAGTTTTTCCTTATTGCTTATATTTACACTAGAGTTTTCTACCTGTGCTTTGATTTTGGAAGCTTAAATAGCCTGTTGAATAGCTTTTTGATTAGACATCTGAATTTCCATTTGAATAGAAGCTACTTCCTTTTGCTTTTGTAATAGTTTACATAGATTTTTTCGCTTAAGATATTCACGAAGTTTTTGGGGGTGCTAAGTATTCATGATCACAATGTTTACAGATTATATCTTTTTTATCACTTCTTATTTTCTAACTATGGTATTAGCTCTAACTGTCACGCTATTACTTGCTTATATAATTTTTTTTAATTAATTATTTCCTATGTACCTTTTACTTTTCGATTATAGAAACTCTACTGAAAATAAGTATTTACAAGCTTTTTGAAGCAGTTTTAACTATTGCAAAACTGAAGCATTAACTAATTATTAATTAATTTTTTTGAATCTAGTAATAATAAAATAGGATGATTGGTGAATATTCTTGCCTATTTCTCTGTAATACTAGAAAGGCTTGTGGAAATATTAGTATTAGACCTGAAAGATGTCGATTCCATTGGAAGACTAAAAAATGTATACCTTGTTCTGATTATAGTAATCTACTACTTCAGCTTGTGAATGATGCTCATTATATATCAGAGAATATTATATTACCTAATACTATAATAGACTTTAATCAGAGTTACAAAAAAGACTTCAATCAGAGATATGAGAAAAAACTTATAAAGAAATATTAGAATATGTTATTTAATAAGTTAGCCTATATAGAACCCATTCTTGACTAAGAAAAAGTTGGGACAATTCTGCAGAATTTTCTGAATTTAACAAGGTGATATTTCATTAGACTTTTATATAAAATATGCTATTTAATAAGCTAGCCTACATTAAACCAGTTCTTGATTAAGAAAATGTTAGGACAAAAATCTCATTAGACTTATTTAACAATTATATTATTTAATGAGCTAGCTTATACAGAAGCTATTTTTAAATATAGAAAAGTTTGTTAGATTTAAAAAGTCACATGATTTTTCATTAGACTTATTTATAGGTTTTCATTAGACTTAAGAGAATCGTTAAATTATTTATGAGATAATAAGGACCATTAGACTTAATTTCATTAGACTTATTTTTTTATTAGACTTATTTATAAGATAATAAGGACCGTTAGACTTAATTTCATTAGATTTATTTAATAAATATGCTAATTAATGCACTAACCCTTATAGATTTAATTCCTGATATATTTATTTTTTGTTAGACTTATTTTTATTAGATTTATTTACAATATAGAAATTACAATTCTAGAAGTCTTAGAAGCTTTTCTAATATAATAAAAAAAATTGATATAGAAATTAACCTTTTAAGCCAGCTGGAAGCTTATCTAAAATAATATAGAAATTAAAATTTTATAGCTTTTATAACTTGTTCTCGTATAATAAAAAAAATCAATATAGAAATTAACTTTCTAAGCTGACTAAAAGCTTATCTAAAATAATATAGAAATTAAGATTTTATAACTTTTATAACTTGTTCTCGTATAATAAAAAAATCAATATAATTCTTGAGGTTTGAGAACTCCTAACACACAATACCAAAGTGAGAGATAGACCTTTAGTCCTTAAATCCTATTTTGGTATTGTATAAGGTTATTATATTACTTAATACTATAATAAATTACAAATTAAGACTAATTAAGATTATCTATAATAGAAATAAATTTTTATTAGATTTATAATTGAAGAACTTAAAACAGATAAATTTTCAGATATTTTTTTTATTAAATTTATATGCAAATTTATAACTAATCTGCTTAAAATAGTTTCTGTTATATACTTTTTATTAAAATTTTATTAAATTTATAATGTAGAATTAAATATATTTTTTGTTAAATTTATGATTAAAGAATTTAAGATAATTAGTTTATATGCAAATTAATAAGCTAATTTACCTTTAAAATATATTTTAATATATTTTTTTCATTAAACTTATTTTATAAAATAACATATTTTGAGTAAAATTAGAATAGTTAGACTTATTTTTTGTTAACTATAAAATATGTTAATTATTAAGCTAAATTATGTAAAAACAAATTACACAATTTTTTATTCGATTTATAATAAGAAAATTATAATAGTTAAACTTATTTTATTAGATTTATTTAATTATTATGCTAATTATTAAACAAATTATATAAAAAAAATAATAATGTCCAAATTTTTCATTAGATTTATCTAATCAAAATGCTATTTATTAAGCTAATTCTATGTAAAAATAGTTCTTGATATATTAGTTTTTATTAGACTTAATAAAATTATTAGATTTATTTTTTGTTAGAATTATTTAATAAATATATTATTTAATGAGCTGACTCTTATAAAATCAATTTTTGATATATTATTATTTTTTGTTATATTAAATAAATATTTACTAAAAAGTTAATATAGAAATCAAGAATTTCTTAAAAGTTATTTTAATATAATAATAAAGAGATTAGTATAATTAAGATTATTAGATAAAACCTAAAGTTTTATAAGTCATCTAAAAAGAAAAAGTAAAATTTAATAAAATTTAAAAAATCTATGAAATTCTAGAATAGGAAAACTATATCAAAACTTATAAAAATATGAAAATATATCAAATCTTAGTAAAAATTAGCAAACTAAAATTTAGACATTTTGTCAAATCTAAAATGAATTTAGATAAGTAACTTTAAGTATAATTTAAAGCTTTAACGATTCCATATATGAGAGGCAGTCAGTAGAAAAGAAAAAAATCCACTTTTTAGTTAAAAATTTTTTTATTAGTTCAATTTGCTGATCATAATCATATGAATAAAACTAGTTTAATAACTAAAATTATTTAAAATATTTAAATTTTTCCTTTTTCTATTAATTATCTCCTATATAATGAAAAGATAATGTAGAAATTAGAACTTTTAAAAGGTATTCTAATATAATAAAAATTAATATAGTTTTTGAAACTCTAAAAATTTCACATATATAATATAAGAGGTTTTGTTTTAAAGTTCTAAACTTATCCCTTAAACTGTAGAGGTTCGCAGGCAAATTTGCCTGCTTATTTACTATAAATTTCTTTCTGATTTACTTTTATGAAAAATTAAAATTTTTAAAAAATTTTTTTTTTAAATTAATTTTATAAATATATATAATA
>CAJVPQ010002601.1:0-13279 GCA_910591825.1 Funneliformis caledonium
TAAATCACGTGAATATCACGTGATAATCGACGTTTGAAATTTCGGACTAATGCGGTTTATAGGTGACAGCCACCATATAAATAAGTCAAATTTTAATCAATTCTTATTGTATACCAATTGACTAAAAATAAGATAAGTCATATTCATAGCTGATTCTTGATATATGTTAATCAACTAGACTATTTTTGATGATTTGCCAATTTTTCACATGTCTGATTTTTTTGATTTTAAACAATGCATATTAATGGTAAATGAATATAGTTGTGTTATTCTGTTATTAATTTTTTAGACATTTAATAGTTTTTAGGAGATAACTTTTATTTTGATTAAAAACCAAAATAAACAATCAAAATATGCATTTATTGGTTTGATTTAAGTAAATAAGGTCTAAACATTACATGATATTAGTTAAAATAAGAAGTTTCAGTCACATGATCATTCAGCAAAATTTCGGTTAATCATCATATGATTCATCACAGTTTCAGTAAAACAAAATATCGACAAAAAAAAATAGTCTATTTTTAGATTATCAAAAATCGCTTTTAACTTATTAAACTTTATTTATTTAAGCTCAATATAAAGTTCACGATCATTTTCCTTTTTTTTAATCCAAAAGCTAAAAAACTTTCTTTTTTATTTCTTTTAATCAAAAAGGCTACATTTCAAAAAGAAAATGAAATGCTAATATTAGTTTTTACCACACATCACCTCCCATTTTGTTTACTAACTTACCTTCTTTCTTTTTTAGGTCTGAAGTTCAACTATTTGTTAAAAAAATTAAACTTCAAACTTCTTATCTTTCGGTATTTGCTAGCAACAAAATAACAATTGTTATCCTACAATATTAATGACTCAGAAAGCGAAGAATTTGTGCGCAGCTATTTTTTATTTTTATTACGAAAAGTTATACACGTGATTTATCCTATCTTCCGACGATCGATTAATCAATCACGAGGCAGTGAGCAAGTTTAAACAAGATGTGCGCCATCTTCTGGGCATTAAATGTTCTAGTATGAATCTCATTTATTTTTTATTAATTTTGATCGATTTATTATTATCCAATTAAATTTGGAGAGCATTCTCTAATTGTAGTAATTTTATTTGAAACAACTCCTAAAGCCCTTTTTAAGATTTTTTTTTTTTTTTTTTTTTTTTTTTTTTTTGACTAGTTTAGGGAAAGTAAAAAAAAGTATTGATTCTCAAGAATCTATTTTACAATACTCTGTCTTAAATTTTGGAAATTAAAAATATATCGTCAAAATTAGTCCAAAAAAATTTATGTAACAATTTTGTTCACCTAACATGAGCAATTCAAGCACCGCTTTTTCATGAGAAAATTCATAAATAATTCATCATCGATACAACAATAACAAAGAGTATGAATAAAAGTCTCTATCAAAATTACTTCTTTAAGATAACCCACATGAAAATCCTTATGTTAATCAATTGCTATAGATGGACGTACATCATTAACATATACAAAAGCAAGCGCCAAAAAGCGTGAGAATTTGATATGCTGACTATATAAATGCAACTTTCTTAACACAAATAAGAAAATAAAATAAAAATAAAGAAACAAGAACAGAATTAAAAATAAATACAAAACACAATTATTTTTACCTAAATTTGTTCGATGAACATGTTGCAATTATCATCAGAAACTCCAAATGCGACAGATTATATCGATATTATTGTCGATATAAGAAATCTCGGGTTGCTAAATAATTTAGAAGAGCATATTCCCAAAATTGTCGTATTCGGCAATATATCAAGCGGCAAAAGATCCATTATGACAAGGTTAACCGGTGGCTTACCAATGCCAAGGTAACAATATTTAATATAAATTTCTTTGATGTGTATATGTGTATATAAAAACAATATCATATCATTACAGAGCATCCACGACTCCTTACGAAATATGTATCCTGCAAACTGAGGAACCAATACGTAAAATCACATTACGTTACATAGAAGACAGTAATCGAAGCGTGATACAACCAAGAGAAGTAGAATTTGCCGATATAACAAGTTCGAGTAAAATGGACGTTGAAAACAAATTGCGTGACGCTCAACGTTATGTACAAAACCCAAGTATTATAGATATCAATTCACAATTGCCAAATGACCCAAATAATGATGAGTTACCATTTACAAAAAATTCTGTATGTATTACAATCGGTGGACCTTCGCAAAATTATGGTTTGTCTATGGTTATTTTACCAAGCTTACCAGGTAAATATGTGATATTACAAAAACAATTTTATTTAACGCGATAATAGTTCGCACCTTTGATCGTCTATTTCAGAATCCTTCGATGAGTGCGCATCCTTTACAATGTCCTTGATTGAGGAATGTGTTGAAAGAGACTCGGCAATTCTGGTTCCAATCATTACCGCAAACGCAGATATTGATACACAAATCGCATGGAGTCTTGCACGTGAAGTAGATCCGGACGGTCTACGTACAGTAGGAGTCTTGACAAAAATTGATTGTATTCCAATTGATGACGAAAAGCATTTAGAACTTGCTAATCTAGTAAAAGGTAAAAGAGAACATCATATTGCAAATGGGTTTTATGTTATAAGAAATCGATCAAGCGTAAAACCGGAAGAATCAGATGATTCGTTAGAAAGCGACACATTTAAGAAACTCAGAAATCACAGAACTTGGAAAGATGAACCAATCAATAAATTTGGCTTACAAAATTTTGTCATGAAATTAATTGAATTACAAGGTCTGTCATATAAACGGTCATGGCCAAAAATAATTACCCTTTTGGAAGATAAAATAGATTATTATGAAGAAATGTTAAATAGCCGTCCTGATAAACCTGTTGAAACTCCAACCATACGTTTCTTGGATGTTGATGAAATATTAAAGAACCTTCCGCATAAACCTGTTGAAAATCTAAGCCGTTTCTTTGAATTAATTAGAAATTTGACAGAGTTTTTACTAATCATGAATACGTAGACCATAAGTTATATCATGGTCAACAATGGAACTTTGGTCAATTGAATCAAGCATTATTATATACTCGTCCAAGATATAAACTCACGATTAACGAAGGGGTAACAAATACCGAAATTTTTGATCCCATAAAGCCTAATCCATTACAATTTTGTCTTAAGAAAGGTTTAAGTGACGAATGTACACTTGACGGATGGAGCGATTATAGCAATACACAACATATATTGACAATAGATCAACTTAACGAGGCTGTGCAAGAAAGTCAAGGAGAACTTTTGGATGGTAATTTTCCATATACAGCCGTAATTTCTATTGTTGAAAAACATCAAGAGGAGTGGTATTCGATTTCTGTCAAATTTTTTAATAAACATTGCGATTGGGTTGCTGGTTGTATTGATACATTAATAAACAATACTTTTGAAGAATTTCCAAATGTCATTCGAGGAATCAAGTAAGAAATTTATGCGTGTTTGCTCATGATTTATGAATGAAGTACTCATTTTTTTTAAAAAAAAAAAAAAAAAAATTAATTATAGGAACATTTTACATGACTTATTAAGAAAGTGCGAAGATGAAACGTTAAATCGTCTTAAAGATCTTGAAGAGATGGAGCATTTTTCAGCTAATAGAGCTCTTTATGTAACTGATGAAACCAGCCTTCTTAGAAAACAATCAAAATATTTAACCAAGCTTCAAGATTTTGCAGCCAGTTCCAAGCTAATGAACAAAGAATTAAAAGCAGTTCTTGAATTAGGGTCTGAATTATTTGACATGATGTATTATGATGAAAACGAAGAAGAGATTGATACCACTAGAAAAAATAAAGATTTGGATAAATTAATTCGTATAATTTCCACTGCCACGGTATGTCCTTTAGCGTAATATCGCGTAATATCACGTATTAAATATTGATACTTTTGCAAATTATATTTAAATCTTTTATTTTTAGGGAGCGTTATCATATTGGAAAATTTCCTATTCAAAATATCGAGAAAATGTTTCATATATAGTAGAACATTTTCTTGTACATCAATTTGCTAAAAATTTAGGGATTCATTTACGTACATATTTCAGATTATTAAGAACAGAACAGAATACAACAACTGACAATTTAAATTTGGAGAGTTTACCAGGTGAAGATCCATCAGTAACTAGCCAACGTGCAGAATGGCAAAATAACGTTAATGCTCTTTATGATATTATTGATCGTGTTCGAAAGCTTGTACAAGAGGATAGAAAGCGCCGCCCTTATTTTAAACTTAATTAAAATTAAATCCATAGTTCATGAATATAATCCTCAATTTATTCATAAGTACTTTGTATCGGAAACTAAATTTTATCTATGTATCCATTCATATATGCAAAATGTCATTTAACCTTATTTTTACGGCCTTGAAATATTTTAAATATCTATAAATAACGCACTGTATTTTATTATTAATAAAACAATCATGATTTACCTCTTTAAATTTGTACAACTTAAATGTTACGTAATTCACGTCTTTATAATTACTGCGTAATGCATCAGATTTCTAAAACATGTTTTGAAACTTGGCGAATAGTTTCCAGATAAATCACAGATTTATGAAGTTTTTAACTTGAAATCATTAATAATGATTTTATAAGCTCCTTCTCGAACATTTCAGTAGAATGTATCGAACGAATTTAATATTTATAATAGGTCCCGATATTCAGATATATACATGATTTAATGGTCCCCGTGACAAATACTTTCACGAAGAAATGAAAAATTGAGGGCATGGCACTGGGGTGTTCCATCAAATATGCGGAATTTAAGGATCATTTAATTTCTGCTGGATTAATTTCCATCGGTCGGTTAATGAAATTTTACTGAATACGATAATAAAAATTTAATAACATTTTATTAATATATTCATTTTATATAAAGCCTTTAAATATGCTAAACTTTTCGAAAAATTTAATTTTTATAAAGAAATCAATCATATAGAAAATAGTTTTCAAATAATTCATCTGCTATTCTGACTCTCTCTGCATCCAATTGTTTAAAATTCTACGTAATTATATTTTCAAGTCTAGATTACACAATGGTTGACGTTTTCTTTGTTCCCGGGACACAATAATACTATTTACTAATATTTTCGAGCCAATAGAATGTCTTGGTTTTAATTCTTGATTTCCTATCAAATTCAAGTGATGCTCTTAATAATATATTTTTAAAGAATAATAAAGCCAACATTATATATTAATTTATATTTGTAATTAATCGATGATTACCTCATTTAGCCTTTCAAAAATGAAATTTTTAGACTTAAGCCTTTTTTGCTTATAATCTCATCGACTATTTTATTTCCATTGAAGATTTACAATAAAATTTTTTCAGTATTTTTGTTTATGACTCAGTTTGCTGAGAATCTTTATTTTTTTTTTGTAGTTGTATTATTTTAAAAGACGAGGTACGTAATGCAAATTGTTACAGTTGGATAAACAGAATATTTTTTATTACGTTCTTTATGTTACACGAATTAATTAGATATATCAATCGGGACTACGGAACACAAATGAAATTATTTAAATAGAAAATAAATCTCTTCCCCCCTTCCAAACGATATTGCATGCGGTGAAATAGTTTAAATAGCGAAATTCATTATACAATGTTTGCGATATGACTTTATTCGTGCATTCTAGCGAATCGAGATTTACACCGGATTGAATTCCCATACTTTGGGAGGATCCTTTTTCCATTTTTTTTCCGAGATATTAATCTTATAATATTCTTGACATTTATTTGCAATATTACAATCAAGATGATAAAGAAAAACTAGAGCAACTTGGAATTACAATCAAATCACTCACATTTTAAAACTCCGTTATTTGATTATCCGAATTTCATTAAAGTACTTAATTCTGTTCGAGTCGAAGCGCACATTGGTGAGTAATCTTTATCCACATCCGGATGACTCATATCTTCAATTCTTTAAATCAAAATAAATCAATTATCACGGCACACATATAAATATCTTGAGAACATGGAAACACAAATAAACTACCGGATTTAGTAAATTGATATAATTTATTAGTTAAATTATTTATAAATGATACCGTTTCCTTAATAGTAAAGCAAATATGATTCTGATCCTATTACCTATATCCGAAATCATTTTGATAATCCAAAGTTTATGTCGAATATTGAAACACAAACGTTATACACACTAGATGTTTGAAATCCCTACCACCTTCAATTAAACACCTCAAAGCAATGCATATGAAGTGGCAAAATGCATCACTCCCAATTAGAGTTTGGAACTGGTTACATTTTTCAAAACTGAATTTAAAATGGTACAACCAGTTTGACTCGTTTCAAATCAGTTTTTACAAATCTGGTTGAAACTAATCTTTGCAATCGGTTTTATATTTGTTATAGCTAATTTCAAAAGTTGTGGATATTTAAATTTTAGTTTATCGTACTGTCAAATTGTTCAGTAATATCGGAAATTTCAGTGCCAATCAAATAATAGAATTACAGTATTAGTGCCAAAAATCGCCACAAATATTTTTTTTTATGTATTTTAAAACTTCTTTAGATAAACAATCTTTACCATAAGTTTTTTCTCATAGTAAACAAATGAGACAAATTGGACATGCATTTAAACGGAAGTTTAATGAATTATTCATTGTTAAAATTAAATAACATGAGTAAAAAAAAATTGAATATGTATTTATTTATATTTGATTGGTACTAACTGATTTATAAATTTGATTGGCGCTGAGAAATTTCTAATCATTTGATTGGCACTGATATTTTCTGACATTTTCTGAATAATCTTACAGTGCTGATAAACTAAAATTTACATGTCTCGCAACTTTTGAAGTTAGCTGTAATTATCAAATTTATGAAATTTACATAAAAAACAACTTATGAATATTTGCTTAAAAAAACAATAGCCATTGATTAATAAATATATTCCGCAAAATGATCTGCACTTCAGCACTTAACAAACTTAGTAAAATTTATCAAATTTTACAATACAAAAGCTTATGAATTTTGATTAATAATTTTTGAAAGTTTTTTCGGCACACAATGAAATCTTATTCATAAATTTTTGTTAGTATCAAACCGGTTTTGACATCCGGATGCATCCATCTGGGTCAAACCGAATGGTCAGAAAACTGGTTAAAACCGGATTTAAAACCGAATGGTAAATCCGGTTCCAAACTCTTTATTTTATTTTATTTTTTTTTTTATAAATTCATATTATTCTTTATATTTCCATATCAATCTTTATTTTTTCACGGCAATCGCGATGTATAAAATTCATAATACTCGTTATTTGTAATAAATTATAAATTTTTATAAATAAATATATGCTTATTAAGAAAACTTATAATTTTCGAGTTTTATTAAATATAATTGTATTGAAATGTAAGCTACGCAGTATTTGCAAGTTAATAGCGTAGCATTAGGTTAGGACGTGGCATTAGGGTAGGTTTGTTATAAAAGCTGGCTGCAGACCACGTAGCTAACGGCTGCGTAACATTTGCGATTTATTGCGTGGAATTAAGGTTAGTTCGTAGCATTAAAGTAATTCATATATTAAGTAAATTAATATATTGATTTATTTTATTATCAACTAAGCTACATCACGTGTATCTAAAATCACGTGTCTGAGGATTTTTTTGATAGTGTTCCTGGGGGTTATTATATCGCATATATATAAATATTATCAAATGACACATCATTGCTAGTAATATTAAGAAAAGCATATCTAGCGATATTTCCTATCACGTTTTCATCATTATCATACAACTTTTTGTAACATTCACTAACTTTATTGGACTTCTTAATGTTATTTAAATGTTTTTGCTGACTGTTGACATGTAATCTGAATTCTTGAAGATTGCATATCAGACTGCTGCGGTATGTACCCCTCTTAATTCTTTCATTTTCTTTAAAAGCTATGATGAAAATGAAAATAATAAAAATTCAAATATTTTTAAGAAAATAATTAAAAAAAAAATACCATGCTATAATGTTTTCCCGATTTTCTAATTCTTTATATAGTCTAAGAGTTTTGTGTTGAGCCAATTTTCCAGTCCGCTTTTTAATTCATCAAAACTAGACCACATGAAGGCTAAAAAATATCCAGTACATACAGTATTATATCCCTCCTAGTATATATTAGTATATAACAAAAATGGTTAAAATGTTAAAATATTAATAGTTATATAGTTATTTAAATTGATATAATTTTGTTTGAAAGAAATAGCATACTTACATTAAATACTTTTGGACTTAGAACTTACAATAGATCATTATCTTTATCTTTATTTTGTTTCTTTATCTACCCTTGAATCCATGTGAGCTTTTCGTTTGTTGACTTCTGCAATTCATACAATGCGTGAATTTGCTTTCCATGTTTTACATATTCTCCATGTATTTTTCCCATTTTTCACGTTTATCGTTACTTTCATGATGTTTGATTTGCCAGCTTCTTAATTGAACTTTGATGCCTTACCCTTGTTGTTTACCAATAATTTGTTTATCGGACAGAATCGATCTTAAAGAAGAACATTGCTCATCACCTATTGATGGTAAAATTGAAGTAGTCAGTCTTGAAGAAGTTCGTTGCTCATCATCAACTGATAGAGCATCATATTTTCTTGAGAAATTAACGGCATATTAGTAATAACGCTTTTGTTATTGTCTTAATTTGCGATAGCTAATTTGTTAATAATTATAGTTATAGCACATATTATCAAATAAACCATTACCTTTTCTGGTATTTTTTTTTTTTGCCATAGATGGAGATACTTTCGGTAACACTTTCCTCTAAATGCTGTCATCTATCTAAAAGACAATAAATCGAAGCATTAATATAATATTAATAATATACCTACAATAAATTTGATTGCTACTAGTAATAGTACCTGTTAATGTTAGAGATTGCCTTTTGCGATTACTTCATAATCGCCGTCCGACCCTTGTTGGTTATAAATATTGTATTTATATACGTTAATTTTATTTGGGTTTTCATTTTGTCTTTGATCCTCGTTATCAAGTTCTAGTTCATTTTTGTTTATAGCGTTTTTAGCTGTATTAGCTTTGGTCATATACTTTCGTTTTGTAGTCACTCTGTTCATTTTAATCAAAAACCTTTAAGAGAAAGAAAGCGTGAAGGAAAAAAAAGATTAAGAAGTTTCCTTATTTATATACTTTTCGTTACTATGTTTATGATATCGATGAAAGTATATATTATTTAAATTACATAATAAAAGTATAATCATATTCTCTTAAACTCATCATACTTAAAGAGTAAAATTCAAACATGATTACATCAGTTTCCTTCTAGATAATGCTAAAATGCAATTTTTCATTTAATAATAATAATAATTTTTTTTAAAAAAATCAATAATAAAAGATTTTCATAACAAAAATCTATATTATAATTTAGACTTTATTAGTATGGTATCATTACAAAATAAAAATCAATTTTCATTCAATACGTTCAATTAACTTTCGATATAATATCAAATTAATTGAATTAACTTATAAATATTTACTCTTTACACATTAAAATGTTATATATCCGCTAATCACCAATACCATTCTAATGAAAGTGAAGATGAAGAAGCAGCAACCCAATTAAATATAGTAGAAGAGCAAAATTATGAAAAAATTTTTTTAAGGGTACTATAAATGGGGGTACTTTGGTCCGTGAAATACGGTAGTAGAAGAAGAAACTGAATCAGCAAACTTAGAGAGCAAAATGTCAAATTTCCTGAAGCTTTACATTCTTCAATAGTTCCCAAGAAAATGATGAGAAAAATTTCTGTCGATAGTGTAACGGATGAGGTATCTGATGATATTTTAACATTTTTGTTAAGTATCAACATTGAAGATTATGGCGTCATAAATGACGAAATGTATCCACCAAATACAGAATAACCAAACGAAATATACTCGATAAGAAAATCGTTCGATTGGTCTCTTTTTACAGGTTTTGGCCTCAGATATTGATAATAGATTATCATATTTATTTATTAAATTTTAAAAGAAATTAACCCCTTTTCATTTCTTCTTTGAAGTTTATTTTTTTTTTATTTTATAATTTTTAATATGTAACAATAGAAAAGGAAATTAACGAACACATCTAAAATAGTGTAACAATAGTAATATTTGTAATAGCATAATAAAAATGAAATAATGTATAATAATTTTATGTAAATATAATTTCGGATATAAATTTAGGCTTTGGAAATATTTCTAAGTTTCAGAAAGGATTTCAGTTACAGAATAAGATTAAGCTATGAAATAAAAATCTGAAATGTTTCAGATTTTATAAGATAATTTTGCCCGGCATTACTAGCGTCCCTATATATAAAAGGAAGTCCAAGAAGTCTGACCTACAATAAATAAAATGCTGTATGAACTGTATTATGATAGATATTTTAACCCGGATTATTCATAGGATTATCCATTTCAAAAATTCTAAATCCGATCAATATACAGATAATAGGATAACCAGGATAAATCCTAGGATTTTATCCGTTCAAGTAATCTTTTCAATTTAACGTTAGTTCCAGGTAGGTTTTCAAATAATTTATTTGAATTATTAATGAAAGTAGCATACTTTGGATCGCAGCACTTTAACAATACATAAAAAAATCCTTAGCTCGTGAATTATACGTGATTGAATAGGATTAATAATTCTTTCTCAAAACTAACTTTTCCGCGCTTATGAAAACTTGAAATTGCATTTAAACATTTTTTATAAATTCATTTTAATTAGTTTATAGTAAAGCTTTGAATTAGTTAATTCATTCTATAACTAAATTTTACAAAAAAACTTTTTCTGTATTGTATAAATTATTAAATTCAAATTTTAAATTAACAGAGATTTCTTAGGTTCATACATTATTTGTGAAATAAAAACTTACTCTGATGGATGAAACCGATCATCTGATTTTTGGGTTAAATAATTAAATAAACAATATATTTATTTTTTTGGTGGAATTCATCAAATAGGTAATCTGTTTCAGCCAAAAATTAGTCTAATGCAACTCAAAACTGCGACGATTTCAAATTTTCCTTATGCAAAGAATATTAATACTCTCCGAAAGTGATTCTAAAGGATAAAAATATAAAATTGCAAAGCTTTATCTACGTTTTAACCAGAATATTGTTTATGATGGCATTTCTTTATTACGGTAGGTAGGTGATTAAACTTTTCGCTATTTTTGGTTTCGATTAATCGATTTTATTTATGGTGCAGTGATTTTTGATCACAATTTGAACGCGAACAATCATCAAATCTGGTAAAAAAAAATCATTTCCAAGAATAATAATTATTATTCATTACATTTCAAATTTTACATTTAAATATATTCTTCTTTGGTATAGCAATTATTTTTTAAAAGCTTCTATTACTGTTACAACATATCTGTTTTCCAGTTTTATTTTACTACTTTTCAGGTTTGATTATTCAGAAGTATAAGAAATGGGTATTTTATTACATTTGTTTCATTTTTTATTTTTTTCTGCCGCATCGAACGATTTTTTATTTCGATTTTTTTTAAAAATTAATAAATAAGCAGTTAGGTCGCTTCTTTATATGTTTCTTTAGTTAATTTTAGTTTTATTGGACCATAGGCATTCAAATATTTTATCTTTCCGCCCTTTTGACTTTTTTCATAATGTTTTTTCTTTCGAGTTGAATCAGTTCTAAAGGAAATGTTTTTTTATAATTTTTTCTCAAATATATTGATAAAATATATTATAAAGCAATGCTGTTAACAATTATGGTGATGGGCCGCACCTCCTGCGCCACTAAAAAAAATAGATTCGATTTTCAATTATCAATTAATTCATATATCATGGACAGTAAAACTAATTTAAAGGCTTTATATATATGAATGATTTCTTATAAAAGTCCATTCTCGTATAATATTATTACTTTATTGACGTTAATTTTGAAAGAACAAATCATAGGTAAGCATGAATTTATAAAACTTAATCTTCGACACATTCAAAATGTTTCTTTTGAACATCCAGTAAAAGTCGTAATTTAAAGCAAATATATTGAATTTATTCATTTTCAGGATTTCCATTTCAATCTAAATAATAATAATAAATTAGTTCAATAAATCCTAAATTAACGCAAAGAGTTTACATAAATTAGAATACTTACGACGTCCTTTACAATTACTTTTATAATGACCTTGACCATTACCATTACTTTTACCGGGACCTCTAACTTATAATCCTACATGAGTCAAAATAAGAAATGAATTTAATTTTTAATTTTTTTTTTTTTTTGAAATCGATAAGAGTATAATGGTTTACCTTTGTGTTCATTAATATCGGATTGCAAGGGAGAAGCGTTTACAAATGACGCAATAGAACAAATTAATGCAATGGTAACGACTAATAACGTAGTAGCTTTCGACAACAACATTGTGAGTATGAGATATCGAATTTTTATTTTTTATTTTATTTTTTGTTCTTTTAAAAGAAATATTGAATTGATTAAAAATGTTGAGCAAAAAGTATCTGAATTTATAGAAATTTCATGAAATCGCTTTTAGATTTTTGTTTATTCTTTAATAGGATTCAACATTCTTTATTTTGTTTTAAATTATAAAGATTGTTGTCTTTTCGTCATGAATACAATAAAATAGATACGATAATTATAAATATAACTTTAAAATAACAATTCCTTGGTGTAAATATAAAGAAAAAGTAAATGTTTATAATAAAAATTGAATAAATAATTTAAAATTTCAAATATTAGCGAATGCCGTCGTTTTTTTTTTAAAACGATAATTTTAGAATTGATTAAATATCATATCATATTTTAAGATTTGACGAGAGAATTTATTAAAAACTATATAACAATTTTATTTTTTACATAAATTTATTATTAATGTAACTTTTATGTAAAAATTTTTTATATAATTATGGATCCCCAGTAATTAAACGTAATTTGAAAAATTAAATTATTCATTGTCGCATAAAATAGCTCGAATAAATGTTTTTATTTTCGTGCTATTTTTTTTTTTTTTAAAGCTATTTGCATGGACTCTGGTTAAAAACCAATTCCGCCAATCAATTTTTTTACAATAATTACTAAATATAATAAGATTTTCTGAAAAAATTATACTATATTTAGTAATTATTGTAAATCAATTATGGCGTGGCATACTTGTTTGTTTGTTTCAAAGCTGAACTATAAAAAAAAGAAATCACAGTAATCTCCATTGAAATTTGCCAAAGCTTATAACTTTGAATCAACATTGCAGTTTGTTGTCTTTGTTTTCGTTTTATAATAAAAGA
>CAJVPQ010002602.1:0-13272 GCA_910591825.1 Funneliformis caledonium
TTCCGTTTTATTCCATTATACGGCAAAAATTCCATTTTATTCATTAATTATAAAAATGGAATAATTCCGGGTCTCTGTCGTTCAGCAACCAATCACCTGATCTGTTATGATGCAATGATCTATGTACCATTATGATCATTTCGTATCGGATGTTTTTCATTATTACCCTTCAATTATCAAATTATTAAATTCATATTTAATTATTTAATTAAAAGATATGAAAATTTCCGTTACTTTAAGACGCCTGATAAGCGTTTACATTTAATATTTAAAAAATTTTGTCAAAATTTATATATATATATTATTATAAAATGGAAAACTTCGAAGACGAAATGATTGAACACTCTAACTATGACAACAACGAAGTAATTGAGCAGAAATTTACCGAAGCCATAGAAACTTTGTCGTCTGTTACAGAACAGGCTGAGGGGGTTAGTTACAACAATGATTCAGGGACTAACCAAAATCGACGTGCTTCTATTGCAGTATCACGTTTTAATAGTATGATAGACCCTAATACTTTAGGCTCGTGGATAAGTAATGGCATTGGATATGGTAGTCAGGCGGTTAAGACTAAAAGACGCGCTACTATGATAGATCATAATAGTGTAAAAAGTGGTTTTGTGTCATTACGTGCCCCTGATGGTGTAGACTTATCAATGTTTAATGAAGAAGTTAGTGATGCTGATTTACCTCAGGAATTCGAAAATTTTCTGGTATGTGATATATTTTATTTATGAAATTAAAATTAATTAATTATATTTTTTGAATGATTTTTATTTAAATTTAAATTGAACTTTATAGAATGAAATGAACATACAAGAACCTGCACGAAAAAAAATGTTACAGCTTTCTATCGATCAAAAACGAACAATTATACTTACACATAAACAAGCTCAAGAAATTAAACCGCAAACGCAACCGCAACATCAAAGCGAAACACAAGAACAGCAGCAGCAACATACGCGACCTGATTCTCAGACATATCAACAAAAGAACTTTTTAAATGTTGCACAAGATTACGATACTATGTCTGATATGTCTGGTAAAATACAAATACGTGATTTTGATGTAGCTTCCGCTACAAGTACCGCTAGTGAAAATGATTACGCAGAACAAAAGCCAAATAATCGGCTTTCATTGTCTTATTGGCTTTATAATACAGAGCAAAATCGCTCTTCGTCACCACCATTAACAAATATACCCGAACAGACAAGGCCGGTTGTTCAATCGACTTCTCAAAATCGCTCAAGTGGATTATTTGGTTCTTTGTTATATTTATATCCTTCGGCTGGAAATTCAACAAAATTACAGGATACACCTGAATTCTATATCGAAAAATTAACACAAAAGTGAGTTAAAATTTTCATTTGGGGAGTTTTAAATATTTTCAATGAATTTGGTTTGAACATTGGAATTTTTCAATTTTAAAGGAATGTTGCACCTAAGTTGTTAGCAGATACTTTATTATCTTTACGAATAACCTTGTCTTCGGCAAAGTTATCTTGGTTAAGAGAGTTTTTAGAAAATAAGGGATTATTGGTGCTGGATTCTATCCTTGAGAGACATACTATTCGGGATAAGAAGAGGTTAGCAAAAATTTATAAGTTCGTTATTCTATTCCGGTTATAGCTTCTAATTAAATTCTTTAAATTAGTACAGCTAGAAATTCTGACCAAGACGATCGAATACAGTCACAATGTATTCGATGTTTAAGAACATTGATGAATACTGAGGCAAGCTTACATCATTCTCTTATATCGTAAATATCTTATTCCTCATATATAAATTGATCATATTTACTATTTAGATTGGTTTTCGACAAGTTTTGAAATATTCGTCACTGGTTGCTAGCATTGTTTTTTGTCTTCACACTACTAATAACAAATTACGTTCTCAAGTGGCTGATGTATTGGCAGCGTTATGTGTGCTCTCCTTGGATGGACATAAATTAGTTGTTGGATCTTTCACGGAATTTCGTGTAATTCATGAGGAAAAATTCCGGTTTCAATATTTAGTTGAAAGCTTGAGAAGAAATGAAGAAGAAGATAGTACTTCTATTGAATATAAAGCTGCTGGACTAAGTTTAATTAACGCGATCGTGAATTCTCCTGATATTATCGAGGAGCGCATTCTTTTAAGAGAGGAATTTGAAAGGAGAGGAATTGATGATGTTTTTAAGGTAAATTTATTCTCCAAGTATTCAAATAGGAATGCGTCGATTTTTTAAATAATATTCTTAGGTTACTTATTATATAAATATATGCTAGGTTATCAAAGATTCTGACCCTCCTGAATCTGTATTAAAGCAAATTGAGGTTTATCAAGAGGAGCGTCAAGAAGATTTAGATGAACTTTATGAGAAAGCCCATGAAATTGTAAGAGATAATAAGTAAGTTATGTTCGAGAGGAATATATAAATTATTTCTTTAAACTGTAGATAAATTTTTAAAATTATATTTTATAGGAACCCACTTTCAATAGTTGCTGGATTACTTCAACAATTGGAAAGTGACAGAAATTTACATCGTCGTGTTATTGAGACACTTAAAAATTTATTAAGGATTTCATGTAAAAGCACTGGAGAGTTCGTATAGATTTCATACATGTAAATTTCTCGTTACTATATAAATCGTTAAAATTTTATAATTTATAGGAGGTATCAAAACGAGATATGGACTTTGCTTGAGCAATTTATAGAGCAAATCCTTTCTTTAAATAATCTAGGGCAAGGTAATTTAATTATGATTTATTTTTGTTCAATTTATTATTTTTTTTTTTTATTTCAAAATATTAATTAGAATTATGAAAATTTTTAGAATGGCCAAAGTTTATGAATGAATATCACTCATCCATACAGCATATTGTCGGAAAATATTCTTTAGTTAGTGGTAATGTGGCTGACGAAGAAATTGATTCTTTAAGGACTCGTGTGGAAGAATTAGTTATCAAGGTAAAAAGATTTTATCCGTATAAATGTGAAATTTTTTTTTTTTTTAATTAAAATTTTTATTAACATTTATATAAAATCAAGAACGAAAGAACAATAACTGCTGAAGAAATGGTCGCTATGCCTACTGGTCTTAAACAACAAATACCAAATCAAAATTTATCATATAACATATTAGATAAACAGCTATCTCAATCAGTTCCTGGTTCTCCTACTTCCCAAATGTCAAATGTTTCTTCTAATCCATCATCAGTTTCAACTACACCATTATATTTCCCAAAAATTATGAATATGTTTAGACAATCTTCTATTCCAACTCCAATATTAAACCAACAGTATCCTACTTCTAATTCTTCGCATTATCAACAACATAAAGTAAATCGTAAACCACCACCACCACCTCCTCCAAAAATTCCTTCATCACATCAAGGATTATCCAATAATACATCACGTCCCCGGCCACGACCGCCACCACCACCACCTCCTTCATCATCCGCAAAACGAAGCTCCTCATTATCAGTTGTATCGCAATCTAAAAATAAGAAACCACCAGTTCCCGTTGTAAAAAATAATGAACCGAATTTTACTACTGAATTTCCACCCTCACAACAATCTACGACTAATAATAATGCTGATTTCACATCACATTTATCAAGTTCAATTATTGACAATATTGAACCATCGTCACAATCTATTTATGCTACATTTAATAATGTAATAGCCTCTAATTCGCCATCGAGTTCATCACAAATTAAGGATAATGAAATAACAACAGAAACACTTTCGCAATTTCCACCAAATTCACTACAGATTAAACATAACGGAATAACATCTGAAGTTCTTTCTCAATCACCACCAACTTCGACTCTTTTGAATAATATTGTTATACCATCCATACCTTTAATACCTAATCCGCAATTAATAAACAAATTTGATATACCATCTATCCCATCATCACCACCTCCGTCAGTAGCTGGCAGTCCACCACCACCACCTCCGTCAGTAGTTGGCAGTTCACCACCACCACCACCACCACCGCCACCTCCCCCGGGAACAGTTGGTCCTCCACCTCCACCACCACCGCCACCACCGCCACCACCTCCTTCTGGAGCAGTTGGGATTCCACCACCTCCACCACCACCACCACCACCTCCTTCTCATCCGTCTGTTAATGTAAGAAGTGAGGTTTCTTTACAACCTATATTGAAAGAAGATTGTAGTTCAATAAATCATACCTCCGCTGTGTATGATAATTCTCCTATCAAAGCTCCTCTTAATAATCCAAAAGGACCTTTAAAACAACTATTTTGGAGTAAAATTTCAAATCATGAAGTTAATAATACCGTTTGGAAGGATATTCAGGATGAAGATATCCCAATGAATACTAATGAGTTGGATGAGTTATTTAGTAAGACAGTTGCTGTTACATCTGAAAATGGCATAAAGGTTTCAGTTAAAGCTACAGTTACAACATTACTGGATTTTAATCGTGCTAATAATATTGCTATTATGTTAGCTCGAATTAAAATGCCGTATTCAGAGATTAAAGATGCTATATTAGAATTGGATGATGAAAAATTATCGATAGAAAATCTTAGATCAATTAAACAATATGTACCTAGTAGCGAAGAGATTGAATTATTAAAGGAATATGATGGCGATTTATCAGCTTTGGGTAATGCAGAAAATTATTTTAGGGAAATAATGATCATTCCACGTATGTCAGAGAGATTGAATTGCATGATTTTTCGACGAAGGTTTGAAATTGAAGTGCAAGAATTATTACCTGTATGTATGATAACTATAAAATGATTTGAATCTTTTTTTATTTTGTATAAAACAACTAACACTATTTTTAGGAAATAACCATGTTACACGAGGCATATGAAGACCTTAAAAATTCACCAAAATTTAAGAGGTTACTAAAGGTAATTTTAATTTCCATCTAAATTCAATGATTCTGAACGGAGCTTATATTAACTTTATTTGTTACGCGCATAACAGACTGTATTAGCTATTGGTAATTATTTGAATGCTAAGTCATTTAGAGGAAATGCTTCAGGATTTCAATTAGATGCACTACTCAAGGTAACATTATTCATTTTAAATCTATTATATAACGACCAATTTTAAAGTTTATTTTAATTTTTTTTAGATGAGAGATACAAAGGCCACAGAAAATAACTCAAAAGGAACTGCTACTCTTTTGCATTATTTAGCATTCACCATTGAAGCGAATCAGAAAGAACTTATTACATTCATGGATGAATTACCACATGTGGAAGCAGCAGCAAGAGTATCTGTTGTAACTGTAATGTCATCAGTAACTTCTTTAGTCACTGGAGTTTCACAGATTAAAGAAGAAATGCGCGTTCTTAAACGAATAAGACTTATTCCAGTAAATGATAGATTTTTAGAAGTGATGGATGTAAGTTCCATATGAACAATTTAGAATTTAATTCATATATATGATTTTTCAATACTTAACTAATTTTTTTATATTTATTAATTAAAGGATTTTGTTATACAAGTGGAGTCCACAATTAAAAGGATCCAGGAAACAGCCACAAATTTGGATAATGAGTTAAAGCAAATGTTAATTTATTATGGAGAGGATCCAAAATCAATAAAACCCGAAGACTTTTTTGGATTAATTGTTTCATTCTCATCGTCTTTAATGGTATGTTTATTCAAGTATTAATCCTAGTTGATTATAAAGAAATTTGTTCATGTTATTAAAATTATTCGCATAAAATAGAAAGCACGTAAAGAGAATGAAGATGCTCGAAAGAAAGTAGAGAAAGACAAGGATAATGCGTTAAAACAGGTTAAAATTATAAATATATTTATTTATTTATATTTGGTCATAATTCTTGATATTAATGTTATATTCTACCTGTAGACGAATAAAAAACCATCAGATGCGATTAGCATTGCTTCATCAAATGACGCGCAAGGCGATTTCGATGATGCAATTCGTGAACTTCGATCAGGTCTTAAACGTAATCGTGGTAGGCCTGTATCAAAAGTATTTTTGGAAATCACTGAAGAACAAAATTTCTAATTGAAAAACATTATCTTATTTATATATCATAACTTTTTTTTTATTATTCCATCTCCAATTTATTTATCTTAATGATTGAACTCTATTTATTCAGTATTAAATGAACATATTACTTTTCTTCCATCATAATACACTAAAAAAATAAATTTTTTTTTTTAGTTAATGTCTTTTTATATAAAAGTATTGTTAATATATAGGAAATTCTTGATCAACATCTAAGGACCATTTATATAATCCTCCGATAATATCTTTAATGTCGCCTTTCAATTCATTTTTTAATATTTTCACTGCATGTTGTGAATCATTTCCTAATCGGCAAATTACATATACTATTTTATATATAGAATAAGTATCAAAAAAAAAAAAAATCAAATAAATCGAATAAAATTTAATTTTAATGTTAGGATAAATTTAATAATTTACCTGGTGTGTTGGGTTTTTCTAGCGAGTTTTTTACTTCTTCAATCTTTTTGGGGAGATCGTTCAAAGGAATATCTGTTTGATTAAAGTAATATTTCTTTAAAAAAAAAAAAAAAATTCAAAATCAAAATACGCGTTATGTCATTACTTACTAATTGAATTAGGTAAACAGCAAATATTATATTGTATCGTTTCCCTCACATCAATTAAAACATGAGATATACCTTTATTCCGCAAATCGTGATATATCTAATACAACATTGTAAAATTAAAGAATATTTTTTTAAAAAAAAAAAAAATTATTTTATACCTTGGGTTCAATCCTATTGTCATTCCCCAATATCTCGACCGTAGGTGACTAAATTGAATTAAAAAATTTTCTTTTTTATAAATATATTTATATTTATATACATATATTTTTTAACACGTTTAATAAAAAATAATCACTTTATCTAATGCGCCACTACCACAAAACTGAACATAATCAATCAATTCAGTTATAGAAGGGTGTTCGCCACATACAGCACAATCCTTCTTTTTCGGTCTCAATTTCATGGATCGAAACAGCGGATATGATGTAGCCGAAAAAATCAAAAGATTATGAGGACTTTCGTCATCTAATTGTTCAAATAATTAGATTTATTTAATAAATTATACCGGCCCAAGTAATGCATTCCTTAATATTTATCACTCGCCATTCATATCTATAGCAATTTTGATTGCTTGCAAAGCTTGCAAACATCCAATAATTCCGGTCACTAAAAAAAGGAAAATGAAGATTTTATTATTATTATTATTATTTGCTTACGTTGTAAGACAGTTCAAAGTATATAAGCACAGACCGACTCCTAAAACTCCACCATCAGCACAATTTAATACGCTTTCTGGTGGAGGTGGTTTAGGGAATAGGCATCGATAACAAGGTCCTCCTTTGTAATTATATATAGTTAATTGACCATCCATACGTAAGGCACTGCCAGAGACCAAAGGAATTCCGGTCATCACACACGCGTCATTAAGTAGATAACGCGTAGCAACATTATCAGTCGCGTCAATAACTATATCGTATTTTTCAATTATTTCCAGTGCATTGGAACTATCCAAAAGGATTTCGTACGCAACGCATTGACATAAAGAGTTTAACCCTTCGATAGTCATCTTTGCCGATTGTGCTTTAGAAATACCCTCCCGTGATTCATTATGTATTACCTGACGTTGCAAATTTGATTTCTCCACAGTATCATAGTCAATTATTCCAAGTTTGCCTTTCATTAAAAAAGAAAATTAATTCTTCGACTTCTTCATAGATCAGAAATCATTTAATAACATAATAACAATAAAAATTTCTTACCGACACCTGCAGCGGCAAGATAAATGGCTGCAGGTGCACCTAAACCTCCAGCACCTACTAACAATATTGAAGTATTTTTAAGTTTCAATTGACCTATTTAAATTATTTGTGATATGTTAGAAATGATAACGCTTGGAAATTATTTATTCTTTAAAAAAAAAAAAAAAGTACCTGATTTTCCAAAACCTGGTAGAATGAGTTGTCGACCGTATCGAGTATATTCGGCCAAGCTTAGGTCATTTTTTGCTAAATTAGCTTTTGCTGGAACTTTATCAGAAATTATTGGCTCACTAATTTTCGAATTCTGTTCGAGTTTCTCTTCTAGTTCTTTGACACGTATTTTAAGAAGTTCATTCTCTTCTTTAAGTCGTGAAATTAAATCAGTTAATAAATGGAATTCGCTTTTATCCGCAATAATCTTCGTGGACATGACTGTTACTACAATTGAGGTGTGTTTTTAACATTTACGTGATTTCTCCACTAAAAAATGGCATGATGATCATTACCTTTTATAGTAAAGAAAATGAATCATAAACATTTCATAAATTTTTTAGTGTAATTTCAATAGCAAATTCAATATTTTTAGCATGATTTTTATAATTCTGTAATATAATATTTGTATTTTTTTTTATCAGTTTTAGTATTTTGCAATAACTATTTTTATTAAGATTATTTGCCATTAAAAAAAAATATTAGTAATAAACAATTTTATAATACCTTTTATAAATTAAATAACTTTCTAAAAAATTACATAATGAAGTTAATTCAGAAAAATACTTAGCAAAAATATTCATTTAATTTGTTACTATCTTTACTAATATATATTTTCACTTTTAATTTTTCTCAAATTTATAAGATATTAATTGACTTTCTGAATATTGTTAACATGTAATTCTTGTGAACTACAACTGTTAGACAGGGTATTCGAGCGGTTTATTCTTTTTAATTGAAGCAGTAATCTTTCAACGGTTTACAAGTTTTATTTCAGATTAATTATCAAAAGTGTTTATACTATTACGATAAGTAGAGATTCAACGGATCGCCAGTAAATTATATTTGTAAAATAATGTATTTATTCACGAGTAAAATAATAGAAATAAAGAAAACAAAAGAAATAAAGAAAATAGAAAAGAAACAAAAAGAAATGAAATACTAAAAACTAAAATATAATGTGATAGACCAGTTGCCTCTAAAACTACTGAAAAACTAACTTGTCGAGTCTCTGTCTATCTACTTTTTACATAAACTAAAAAGTTATCTATTTATATAAAATAATTTACATAAAGGAATATAACTCATGTTTACTATATAACTATATCTAATATATCAGTTATATCGAATATGTCAACTATGTTTAATATGTCAGTTATGTCACATATGTTTGACATATCATATATATCATTTATGTCAAATTAGTTAATCTTTTGCGTCACATAAGCTGTGTCACATTTACCTGTTCATAATATTTAATGAAAACCTTTAAATAAATATAATAAAATTTTAATAATTAGTCTATATTTTATTTTTAAAAGTTAAATTTCAAGTTAATATGGGAGGTTTGCTAAGAAAATGGGACTCTAAGAATTTTTTAACAAATTTTATTTTTTATTATATTTTAGTTTTTGATATTATTAAATTAAAATATAATAAGATCTTATTGTTCAAGTTAAGTTATTTCTCATCATTTTCTTAAATAATTATTTCTTTTATTATTTAAGTTAAATGATTATTCATCATTCTTCTTGAATGATTATTTTATTTATTATTTAAATTAAACAATTTCTTATTATTCTTTTTAAGCAATTGTTTTATTATTTAAATTAAATAATTTCTCATTATACTTCTTAAATAATGCTTATTTTTCTTTTTGAACAATCATTTTTTATTATTCAAGTTAAACAATTACTTATTATTCTTCTTGAATGATTTTTTAATATTAAAGTTAAATGATTTTTTATAATTCTTTTAAATAATTATTTCTTTTATCATTTAAATTAATTAATTACTTATCATTCTTCTTGAACAATTTATTTATTATTCAAGTTTAATGATTTCTTATAATTTTTCTTGAATATTATTATTTTATTATTTAAATTAAACAATTTCTTATTATTCTTCTTGAATAATTATTTCTTTTATCATTTAAGTTAAATGATTTCTTATTAATCTTTTTAAATAATTATTTTTTTATCATTTAAGTTAAATGATTTCTTATTAATCTTTTTAAATAATTATTTTTTTATTATTCAAGTTAAATAATTTTTCATCAATCTAATTGAATGATACATTTTATAGTCTATAATATTTATAATAAATCAAATTTTATATATTATTAAGACTATAATTAAAGATCACAAATTTTAATTTCTATAAAATTGTGATTTTAGGACTGCAATTTCAGAATTTAATCTTAGAATTCAGTCCTAAACTCTAATTCTAGACCTAAGTCCTATAGATTAAATTTTCTTTAAAACTAGAAGTTTTAGAACTAAATTTGGATTAAATTGGATTTTAATATTTCTATTAAATATTTTTAAATAAAAATTAGTTATTAGAAATTTAAATAAAATTTTATATAATTTAAAAGGTTACTATATATATTAGGTAAAATTATAAAATGAAAAGGATTGATAAAATTACTAGTAAATTTGAAATTTTCTTTAGAGATCTCTATTAGAAATAAGTGAATTCTATTAATTTTTTGATAATACTGAAAGGATTGAAGTAATTAAAAAGAGATTTTTTCCTAAAAGTTTTCATAAGATACTTCTTCTATTATAAAAAATTTAATAAAGATCAGATTTAACAAAAGATAGTTACCTAAAAAGTTAATTAAATTGAAGAAGTAAATAAAGTGTAAAATATAAAATTATGATTACAAATTTATTAGATTTATGTAATAAGTATTTTAATTTATAAAATAATAAAGAATTAAAGTAAGTTTTAAAAATTATAATATTTATTAAATATTATAAATTAACAAAATAATATTTTTTTTAAGAAATATATAATATAATCATAGTTAAATATATGTTAAAACTTTATTTTAATATCAATTTAATCAATTTTTTAAAAAATAAAATCTTAGAGCTCTAGAATAATCTAATTATAAATAAAGATGATGCTATAATATAGGTCTTTTTAACTTAAATGAGAATAAATAGTATTTTTAGTTATAAAAAAATATTTACAGAATTAGCATCTCTAATATTACAAATTAAAAAATGTAAGTATCAATTTAAATAGTTTATAATATTCTAAACATTTTACAAATTTTTTAACTTATTATCTGAGAATAGTTATAAATATAAAATGTTTTATAAGTTATTAGAAAAAATATTTATTTAAAAAATTTTATATATATGTTTATTATTCTAATCTTTCTACAATTTTAATTATTAATTATATTATATTAATTTTTTTAAATCAAATAAATATTAAATATAGAATTAATTGCAAATTTTAATTTAGTTTTAGAAAAGTAATAAAATTTACATATATAGCAAAAGAATTAAAATGAAAAGTGCCAATTTTATTAATAATTGATTATATAAAAATCATCAAAAACTAGTATATTTTCAAGATCTTGAATATATTACAGAATCTATTTTATTTTTAAATGAAGTCTTAATGTTTAATATGATCTAGTGCAAAAAGATTTGTATCTTAAAAAATTGTTTATAGAAAAATTTTTTATTAATATAAACTTTTTTTTTTATTTATTTAAATTATATCAGTATATATTTGAAAATATAAATATATAAATATTAAATTAAGTTATATGTTACTATTAAATTTTTATTAATTAATTATATATTCTTATTATTAGATTAAATTTAAAAGTAATTCTTTGTTTATGTCAGTTTGAATTAATAAAAAATATTAAACTAATTTTGAATTTGAATTTTTCTTAATGAGATAATTCTAATAAATTTAAAATCATAAAATTCTGATTATTAGCTACAGAGAAATTAATTGTTAAAGATCAATATCATAAAAATATTTTTGTATAAAAGTGAAAATAATATAATTATGTTATTTTCACTTAGTCTAAGTTATTCTCACTTAGATGATAACGGTAGCTAATTTTTATTGTCAGGCCACATGCGATATACTATATCAAATTAATGACAGTAACGAGTTTTATCATCAGACTACATGATAACAGTGATGAGTTTCTGTTATTAGAGATATAATGTGATCACGTATATGTCAGAGTGACAATAAATTACAAATTATCATCAGATCTGCATAATAAATAGATGCATAATTTAATTGATCTTTAAATCAAAACACTTCTCTAACTCTAATATCACATCTTTTATTTCTTTATTACGTTAAACAACTTGGGTATAGAATAAAATATTTATCCTACTAGATTTACTTCTTTTATCAAAGATTTTTTTAACTAATCTGTTTATATATTTATCTAGTATCTAATTATGAATAACAATAGAATAAAAAATAATATAATTTTTTATTATATTCGTTTGTAGAATTTAAAGAACTATTATTAATCTTCTGAGAAATGAGGGTCTGCCGTCCAGTACATGAGTATATAGTATCAATTGTCAACCTTCTGAGAAATAAAGATCTGTCTGATACAATAAACGTGTAATTCTCTTTAGTCTTTCTAAAGTGAATGCTTTTCATTTGCATGATGTTGTCAATCTTATAAAAAATAAGGATCTACCATCTGATACATAAGCGTATAGTGCCTCTCATCTATATAACGTATATTAATCCACATTGTATTTTAATATTTATTTACTATTATAAATTTACCACTTTATAAAAAGTGAATATATTGCAAAAAGCCAGAATTATCAGTTTTTGTAGCAGGAATAATTGAAGGTTTACAACACAAAGAACTGGAATTGTGGTTGCAGAAAGCTACTTTACTACGCTTCAAATATATCTTAAAGAAACAAGTGAATGGATAGAGACATGTACATTTTAGTACACACTATAATGCATCAAGATTTTTCAATGAAATAAAAGATAAAATCTTTATAGTGATCATATAATCAGATTTTTCAGTGTAATGTATTTAAGTCTAAAAAAATGATTAATTATATTATCGTAAGTTTTCTTTTGGATAAACTGATTATATTATATATACTTTGATGTTCCATTTAACTCTATTTTTTAAAGATCAAAGACACATCTTCTATTTTCTCTATCTATAGTCTTTCCTTCTGATACATCATCTGCTAGTCTTTTTTTACAAACTTATTAAGATAAATCAAAGCCTGTAAAACAATCTTTGCTAAACAAGTCCTAATATACATTATATAATAATAATAAAGGGTTTATATTAGTTAATATCTTGTATCATTTGATATTGCGTATAACTAAATCTCTTTGCAATATATTTTATATACCGTATAGTCTCAAAAATAAGCATCCTTTTTTTGCTATAGGGGTGCTTATTTTCGGGTAATTTAAAAATTATAAAATTTGGCTTCTTTAGAAGTCCAAAATAAA